>CAIGRO010085831.1:13975-35565 GCA_903798355.1 Fraxinus baroniana | reverse complement strand
ACGTTGACTAACGATTTTATGAACGGAATGAACGGTTTTACTGTAATCCGCAACAAAAATGAAAGGTTTGGGACCGACGCTGTAATTACATATAAAGATTTGGGACTTCGATCGAAAAGTTAAAGGTTTGGGACTGACGCTGCAATTACATATAAAGGTTTGGGACTTCGGCCGCAAAAATTAAAGGTTTGGGTGTAATCTGCAACAAACTGAAAGGTTTGGGATCGGGGATGCAATTTTCCCAAGATATTTTGATGGAAGCTTTTTATTAAATAATTTATTTTAATTAAAAATCACATTAAATACAAAAAGTTAACGCGGTAAGGGTGGGCCGTTGGCTAAAAGTAGGCCGACAGGCCCAACTGGCAGCCATGTCCACGTTCATTTGGACCAGGTCCGTACATCCCGGTATCGAGGAGAGTAGACGCGCTTTATTAATACGTGTACAAAGGATTCACATCTGTAAGTGTAACGTGCCAGGCGCGTGGTTCTTGCCAGCTGGATCTATTCCAAGTCAGCTTGTTCAAAACCTTATCCTCTTTCTTTTAGGGGCAATGATAATCTCACCGATGCCCACAGACACCAAAATCTTGGGAAGACTAAGCGCCAGTTTGGCCCATGATTTCACGTTATAATAAGATGAATTATAATGTTTTAAAAAATGTGTTGTTAAAAATAAAAGAAAAGTTCTTAAATTTACGTTTAATATTATTTTATTGGGAAATGTGCGATTGATAAAAAGAGAGAACAATAAATTATAATTTAAGCCTTTGTTTGATTCTATTATTTTTAAAATACATTTTTATCTCTTTTATTTTCAATCACACATTTTCAATAAAATAATATTACGTGCAAATTCAAAAAAATTTCTTATTTTTTAATCACACATTCACTATTAAAATACTATTCCAAAATGCATACACATAGTTGACAGTAATAATAGATGCAATAGCACTTCTAACCAAGCCACATTAATGATGCTCACAAAATATTGATTATGCGAACAACTATAACCCACTATTTGCTGTCAAAAAAAAATTTAATATGTAACTGTCACGTGTTTAGTGTGCGGACGATAACACTTACGATAATATGTTTGTGAGCGGGGACGAAGCTAGTACGAGAAGTCAAAACCCGACGAGTTCTTGCGGTCTTCCATGCTGCCTCCATTGAATTTTTATTTATTTATTTTTATATTGGGCGATCGCTCGATAATAGCTAGATCCGTTTGTACTCATTTGAATTTCTGGATTTTGTGTGTGAGAAAACCTCTGGCCAAGTCATTAATTGATCTTAATGATATGGTGAAAATATTGATTGCAGTCTATTATTATATGTCCAAGGCTAGTTTTGATCAAGTCGTATTAATTGATTATTATATGTCCAAGGCTAGTTTTGATCAAGTCGTATTAATTGATCCGTAACAATATCACCTTGAAATTTCTCATATATAATTGGGATGTGATGGTGACAGAGGTCGGGCCAGAACATATAGGTAAGTTTAGATATTCTTTTATTTCTTGGCACGTTTTGTTTTACATGCTGCTATTATTCTATCAGACTCGCCTAATAAAAATAATACATTTATGAATTCTTCTTCGAATATTCATATCCATTACTAAATTCATTACATATTGCATTTCCTTTTCTATTTGCTTGTGTGAAACCCTAGAATCCCATCCCAAATTCACTCTCAAGATCGAGTCTTTTACACAAAAGGGGTCAGGATTGTCACTCAGTTCAATCTCAGAGGTCAGTTTCAGTTTTTAATTTCTGGGATACGTTTTTCGATTAGAATTCTGTGATGCTGGGATTTTTTGCAAGTGGGATTCTTTTTGGACCATCGTATGTTCTTATCGGCTAGGAAGTTACTGTACCTGGGTTTCTGTTTGATTAATACAAATTTTAATTTATTTTATTTTCACCGATTTCATGAACTTCAATTCGGGATTTTTTGATCTTATGTGATTTTTAGGTTTGGCTATTGATTTACGGTTGCCTAATGTGAAAACATAGTTTTTCCTGTGATGCAGATCATTTGAACAATTCCCATTTGAAGATAACAAGAAAATTCTGGGTTTTGGGGTTTCTTGTTGAGATTTGAGGGAGTGTTTATTAGTTTTGGGAGGAGGAATAAAATAGAAATTTTGGCAAAATGATGTCAAGATCTTATACCAATCTTCTGGATTTGGCTTCTGGGAATTTCCCTGTAATGGGCAAGGAGAAGGAGCGAAAGCGGTTCCCTAGGGTAATGACTGTCCCTGGGAGTATACTCGAGCTAGATGATGACCAGACTAATAGTGTTACATCAGAAAACCCATCTTCAGTTGCTGGTGAAAGAATGATTATTGTCGCAAACCTTTTGCCTTTGAAAGCAAAGCGAAGGCCCGACAACAAAGGGTGGAATTTTAGCTGGAATGAGGATTCCTTGCTTTTGCGGGTTAAGGATGGCTTTCCGGAAGACATGGAGGTGCTGTACGTTGGGTCATTACCTGTTGATGTTGATCCAATTGAACAGGATGATGTAGCCAATTATATTTTGGAAAAATTCAAGTGCGTCCCTGCTTTTCTTCCACCTAATCTTCTGGGAAAATATTACGATGGCTTTTGCAAGAAGCAGTTGTGGCCACTTTTCCATTACATGTTGCCGTTTTCAGCTAATCATGGAAGTCGGTTTGATCGTTCAATGTGGGAAGCCTATGTGTCCGTAAATAGGCTGTTTTCTCAGAAAGTGGTTGAGGTGCTAAATCCTGAGGATGATTTTGTTTGGATTCATGATTATCATTTGATGGTGCTCCCCACATTTTTGAGGAGGCGGTTCGTTCGATTGAGAATGGGTTTTTTTCTTCACAGTCCGTTTCCTTCATCTGAGATATACAGGACACTTCCTGTTAGAGAAGAAATCCTTAAGGCCCTACTCAACTCTGACCTTATTGGCTTTCATACCTTTGATTATGCTCGGCATTTCCTATCCTGTTGCAGTCGGATGTTGGGCTTGGAATATCAATCGAAAAGGGGTTATATAGGACTAGATTACTATGGAAGGACAGTTGGAATAAAGATTATGCCTGTTGGGATACATATGGGCCATATTGAATCAGCAATGAAACTTGCAGATAAAGAGCAGAAGTTCGAGGAGCTGAAGCAACAGTTTGAAGGTAAAACGGTTTTACTTGGAGTTGATGACATGGACATTTTTAAAGGAATCAATTTGAAACTTTTAGCTATGGAGCACATGCTCAAGCAGCATCCAAATTGGCAAGGAAGGGTCGTCCTGGTGCAGATTTGCAATCCTGCTAGGGGGAAAGGAATACATTTGGAGGAAATAGAAGTTGAAATAGAGGAGAGCTGCCAGAGAATCAATAAGGAATTTGGGAAGCCTGGATATGAGCCTATAGTTTTTATTCATAGGCCTGTATCACTAAGTGAAAGAATGGCATATTTCAGTATTGCTGAATGTGTTGTGGTTACAGTGGTGAGGGATGGGATGAATCTGACTCCTTATGAATACACTGTCTGCAGACAAGGAGTATCAGGTGCAGAACCTGGTTCAAATCTGAGTGGACCCAAGAAGAGCATGCTAGTTGTATCTGAATTTATTGGGTGTTCTCCTTCCCTAAGCGGTGCAATTCGTGTTAATCCGTGGAATTTTGAGAC
The DNA here is from genome assembly GCA_903798355.1 of Fraxinus baroniana. Classification (NCBI taxonomy): domain Eukaryota; kingdom Viridiplantae; phylum Streptophyta; class Magnoliopsida; order Lamiales; family Oleaceae; genus Fraxinus; species Fraxinus baroniana. The sequence goes on along the minus strand of CAIGRO010085831.1, from coordinate 31,908 downwards.
AACAGCTGAGGCAATGAATGAGGCGATATCGATGGCTGAATCAGAGAAAGAGTTGCGGCACCAGAAGCATTATCGTTATCTTAGAACCCATGACGTAGCTTTTTGGTCAAGGAGCTTCCTGCAAGATATGGACAGAACTTGTGCGGACCATTTCAGTAAAAGATGCTGGGGGATTGGTCTAGGCTTTGGGTTCCGAGTAGTGGCTTTAGATCCTAACTTTAGAAAGCTATCAATAGATGATATTGTGGCAGCTTACTGTAGGGCTAAAAGCAGGGCAATATTGTTGGATTATGATGGCACATTGATGCCTCCAACTTCTATTATTAAGACTCCAAGTTCACAAATTATCTCTATCTTGAACAGACTTTGTGGGGATCCAAATAATACGGTTTTCATGGTGAGCGGAAGAGGGAGGGAAAGCTTAAGCAGGTGGTTTTCACCTTGCAAGAAGCTGGGACTTGCCGCAGAACATGGCTACTTTTTGAGGTATGTTTCTTTACCCTTCCCGCTCATCAGTCTTAACAATTATTGTTTACTTCATCTCAATGTTGGTTCAGTAATTTCCGTATAAAGAAAGACGCGTGACACAAATGGCACGCTGACATGTGGTGGTGGTTCAAAAAAGTAGAACCTGTAGCCGTTGAAATTTGGAATGGAGGAGTGTCTATTTGTTGAATTAAGATAACTTTTGGATTAAACTAATTTTTTCCAATTTTATATACAAAATTTCAAAACGGAGTTTTGCATGTCCTTGATGTTCCTCGTGTGTTTGAATTACAAAGAATACAAACAGTATAGGACCCACCTGACATTTTCCTGATGTATTGAGGCCAACCATAAATTTATCTACCAATTGATTTACATGACCAGTTAAGCATTGGACGTTCCTATAATTTTTGCTACTCCGGATGTTGTTTTTCTTGTATTTCTAAATCTCACGTTTTCAATGAAAAATCTAATCAATTGTGGGAAGGGCTTTGCTCTTTATTTTTGGGGTTATTGTTGTTCTCGTTATTATATTTATTTTAAGGAAATATGGATAAATTGTTCTTCTTGTTATCTTTTTTCAGGAAATATGGATAAATGGGCCGGATGACCCATCCAATTTATGCTAGACCAAAATTTGTCTAAGATAAGACATTCTATTTTCAAGACTTCTCTCTTCTCTCTCCGCTATTTGGAAGTCATCCAAACTCTACAAAATTATTGATCTTCACCACACAATGAAGAAAATTTTAAAATTACATTTTTCGTGGTTTGAAATCTTCCTTTTTCAGATTCATATTTTATTTTATTTTATTTGTTTCAACTTCATTTCATACGAGCGAAGCGAGACAACAACGCGAGAATACCGGAAAAAAGCAAGCAAGTAGCCATTGAGGAAAGCATCTGTTGGATATTTGGTTTGAACTAGTTACCCCACCCCTTATAGCCTTGTAGTAAGTACTAGTTAGCACCTTTTGATTTTACTCTATTAAGTCCCTCGGACTTCATCTCAGCACAAGCTATGCCAACCAGTAATTTTCCAACACCCCATAATGAAAGCGGTGATCTCGTGGTTCTTGGTTTGTGAAGATGCGTTGTTAGGTGTTCCATTTTCTTTTCCCATTGAGGCTGACAATCCGTCATTAACAGACTACATCCTGTTTAACCGACTTCATTAACATACTGCAGTCTGTTTAACAGACCTCGTAGACAGACTTCTCTATATGAAGTCTGTTGAACTCCACAAAATAGAGAGTATTTTAGACTTTTTAAAATATAAGAGGCCTTTTGCACTTAAAGTGTTCAAGGGCCCCTTGACTAGGCCTCTATCATAAATTCCCACCACCCTCCCCCCTCTCTTTGATTTGCGTTGTAAATGTTTGCTGGATTATAATCATAGAATTTCACAGGTGGCCACAACATGAAGATTGGGAAACCTATTGCCAGAGTTCTGAATTTGGATGGATGCAGCTCGCTGAACCTGTTATGAAATCATATACTGAGGCTACTGATGGTTCTGAAATAGAACAAAAGGAAAGTGCTCTAGTCTGGCATTATCAGGATGCAGATCTCGGGTTTGGGTATGCTCAGGCAAAAGAGATTTTGGACCATCTAGAGAGCGTTTTAGCAAATGAACCCGTTGCAGTGAAGAGCGGGCAATTCATTGTAGAAGTCAAGCCTCAGGTATGTTTTATAATCTCTATTTGCATGTCAGCTTTTACTTGATACTGCCCCATATCATGAATTGTTTGCTTCATGTGTTCCTAAGATGGTTGCAATCTCATTTCGTTAGCCACCTATTTTTTTGGACAAACTTTTATCACTTCAAATTAGTTTTGCACTGCTTTCACTTTTGATTGGAATTCTTATGAAGTATTAATTTTCGAAGTCTCTACAATTTGAAGCTTTTTCTTTTTCCAATTTTTAGTCATACCCTGAGATTTTAGTTTTAGTTTTTTTTGTTGGTCATATTCTATACAAATGTTGATTTTGATCGCCTTGAAACTCCATTAATAAAATGAAGTCTGTCATTTCTTATTTCCTTGCAGGGTGTTAGCAAAGGAATAGTTGCAGAAAAAATCTTCTCATCAATGGCTGAGAAGGGGAAACAGGCTGATTTCGTGCTGTGTATTGGTGATGACAGATCTGATGAGGATATGTTTGAAATAATTGGTTCTGCAGTGTCAAGACGTACCCTTCCTTACAACACCGAAGTATTTGCTTGTACAGTAGGGCAGAAACCCAGCAAAGCCAAATATTATTTGGACGATACATCTGAGGTGGTAAGCATGCTTGAATCTGTTGCTGAAGCTTCTGATTCTCCAGTCTCATCTGACAACGAATCTGATAGCTCCGTCTAAATATGTAGTCGGGTTTCTTTGTTTTGTTTGGATTTATTTCATTCTTTGTTGAAATGGGATGATGGAATATATATGCTTACATGGGGTGTTAGAATATAGGTTCAAGGGAATGAAGACTCCTGCTTTCTGTTTTCCTTCTTGTTATCTCTCATTTTTTCATTCTTTAACCCCGTCTGAATAGACTTTGTATCGGTCTTGTTAATTGCGATAGTTTGTGTGAACCGGGAATGAAATAAGAAACAGGAGCTCATCCATTTCAGCTTAAGATTCCAGTGCCATTTATGCCTGGGTGCTCTAGCCTGAGTCATTGCAGTGACAATATTAACAACTTGGTATTACTCTTGCTGGAATCAGGAAGGGTGACATTGTTTTGGGACATGTAAAATTGTAACTGTTGGAATTGGTGGATGGATACTCTAATTACAATTGCTTGAAATTTTCTTATGTTGTTACATAGGAAACAAAGGTACTTGAAATGACCAGAGAACTAAAAATGTGCAGAATCAACTCGTAAATTGGTTCTTTAATCATGCACAGTTCAGTATATGAACCATGTTCGTGTTCCATGTGAACAGGCGGAAATGGGCGGAGTACTTAAAATAATGAGTTTTCCCTTCCTATAAAAGATATTATTAAATCCAATTTCTTATAGAAAAATTCCAAATATTACAGTAGTGTCTTCCTGAGTGAGTTTGTTTAGACCAATAATATCATATTTATAAGATTATGTCATAATAACACCAGTCCTTGCCAACTTGGATGCTTCTTGAGGATCTGCTCCATAGCTAAAAGCTTCAAATTGACAACTTCAAAAATGTTCATATCATAGAGTCCAAGCAAAGCCCGCTTTTTACCTTCAAACTGATGCTTCAGCCACTCGTGACAGTTACTGGATATAGCCTATGCAATCGCCAATTTCTGTTTTCCACAAGCACTAAATGAGAGTTACAATAGTTAAAATGCCAAAGGTGCAGATGTTATTACCTTTGCAATACCCGATGTTTTGCGGTCGTACCATCAAGCGCCTTGTTGTACTTGTATACGTATAGGGTTCCAAGCCTTCATTTAAGAAAGAGATTGAGAGGCCTGTGACTGGAGAGGAAGGCCTTGTCCCCTGTGGGCAGTGACCAGGCAAAAAGACCGGCTCAGGAATCTGAAAAAGACTGCAACACTGGGCAGTTCCAAGGCAGGCCTGTTTACATTGCTATACATTCTCGATATTTGGCAATGCAGCCCCATATCCAATACATTTAAACAAGTAACATTAACTCAATAGCTAGTATTGATTGAAAGTAGACCAACAGGACAATGAAGTTCAAGACAGACTAGATTCAGGCCGAGTTGCCCGAATGGATTCAAAATAGTGATTGGGCAACTACATTGGCACGAGTATATCATAGCACCAAACCTTCTCTTGTCAACTGTAACATCGCGTTCTCTTGGATTAAATATGTACGTTTAATGACTAAAGTACAGTGTGATTACCTGACCAATGATGACTGAAAACAAGTAATACTCAGCTATACTGTAAAGTCGACAAACAAAACCAACAATTTTTATCTTGAAAGCGCTGCTATTAGTGTTGCATTATTTCCTGCAATAATAATATTTTCTGCATCATTGTTGCCACTTTGAGGATATAGTTGATTTAAAGTAGAATTTAAAGCCAGGCACCAGCAGCTGAGGAATACAGAAGTTGGAAAGGACGGGAGAATAAGGAACATTATGAAGCAGGCCCTGGTTTCGGTTATCGTCCAGTACAGTGGTTCTCCTCTCATGAAAGGGTGAGCAACCATAAATCTCAGTTCTTGGTTTTACGTTCTAATAATCAATTCGACTGGAATATTTCTGAAAAAGCATAATGAGAAGGCAATTTATCTATTTAGTGCCATCATATTAGATTATTTAAGGTAACAAGAGCAGTATGGCAAATTGTCATGGGCCAAACCTTCTTTTAGTGCCACTAAAAGGTTGCTTTCCAACTCATGACCAGTATATGCAATGTGAAAATAAAATGGATGCCGTATAAATGCACAACTTTTTACACTACACGCTGAACTGGCATGGCTATCATGCAACTTTGTACATGGGTGGAAAACACGAGCTCTATTGGCATAACATTTATTGAATGTTTGATAGAGATTTGTCCTATTTAAAACTGAGCAAAAAGAACGAAAAGAAAAGCTATCATAAAACTGTCAGTAATAATTGGAAAATCAGAAAGAAATTTTAAATATGACATCAATTGAATTGTTATCCCCTCTTGTGATGATTTATCACTACAACTTACAAGTAAGGTGTATATAATTAGTATCATCTACTTTAAAACAGAGATACTCACCTCACCAGTAATCCCCACAAGAACATTGTCCGTTTTTGAAATGGTGAAACCTACTAGCATCCCGTAAAATAATTTCTCTGTTTTTAACCTTGGAGATGTACTTCATAACAACATGACAATCACCGCAGACCCGCAAATTCTTCATTATCCTAATTGGAACACCCTGCGGTGCATTCATCAGAGCAAAAGCAATAGCCAGTTTTTCACTGTGATGTGCTAAGTTATACTCCTTTTCCTCTACATCCATGTCATGCAAAACAGCACCTAAATCGGGCACATAACCATGCAACTTCAGTTCGTCCGTCAGTTCTTTCAAATACAAGTGGATCTTTTCACACTGAGGATGAGATTTATCACCCATAACAAAATGGTGAATTTCATTCTTCAGCTCAAACCAGCTTATCCCGGGCTCTTTCTTGACCATCCTTTCCCTCATTGCTTTCCTCACCTCCGAAACATCATGCCATCTTCTAGCAGAAGCTTGGATATTTGAAAGCAGCACATAAGAAGCTGAATCTTGAGGATCCATTTTAAGAATTTCCTCACTAATTCTTCTAGACAGGTCTGCATTCTTATGGATTTTACAAGCTGATAGTAAAGTTTTCCATGTAACAGTATCAGGCTTTACAGGCATGGATCTGATCAGACTTTCTGCCTCTGCCAAACAGCCTGCTCTACCAAGGAGATCAACCACACAGGTATAGTGTTCTAACCCAGGCTCCAGTCCATACTTCTTCACCATCAAGTCGAAATATTGAAGTCCTTCATCTTTCAATCCGCAATGACTACAAGCATAGAGCAAACTCAAGAAAGTAACTTCATTTGGTTTCAATCCTTCATGCTCCATCCTGTTAAACAGTTCAACGGCCTCCTTTCCTTTCCCATGAAACCCATAAGCAGAAATCATTGAACTCCACAAAACAAGATCATTTTCAGCTCCCTCCCTCTGGTCAAAAACTTTCACAGCATCGTCTAAACACCCACACCGTGAATACATGCTAACTAATGAACTAACAACTGAAATATCCAATGTGACCCTGGCTTTTATTGCCTCAGCATGAACCTGCAGTCCTTGTCCGAGTGTTGCTAGCTCAGAACATGAACTGATAATGCTCACCAATGTGATTTTATCCGGCCTAAAGCCAGCCATTTTCATTATCTTGTACTGATTCAAAGCACCCTCGGAACACCCATTCTGCAATTTGCCAGCGATAAGTGTATTAAAAGCAACAATGTTATGAACTGGCATAGACTGAATCACTCTCTCACCTTCTCTCAAGCTACCACACTTCATATACATATGGGCCAACGAACTTCCAACAACCAAATCAAACTCCAACCCCGATCTCACTGAATACCCATGAATCTGACTCCCCCTACTCAAATCCTTCAATCCGGCGCAGCCTCTCAATGCACTCCCTAGTGCATAGTAATCAGGCAAAAATCCAAGAGAGTGCATTCTCGAGAACATACTCAGCCCCTCCTCGTTAAACTCAAACTGAACCATCCCCGTAATAATCGCATTCCAAGTGGCCACATTTCGCTCAATCATTTGTTCAAAAAGCTCAATCGCATAATCCAACTCCCCACTCTGTATATACCCACCAATCAAAATGTTAAAGGACATAACATTTCTGTTAGGCATTTTATCAAACACTTTTACAGCTCTTTTCAAATGGCCCAATTTTGAATAAGCACTCATTAAATGGTTGGCAATGAAGCGGTCCCGAGAACACCCGGCAGTTATTATGAGGGAATGGAGCTGTTGGGCAAGAGGGAAAGAGTGGCGTTCGATGCATTGTTTGAGGAGGTGGGAGAAGAGAGGTGGGTCTGACCAAATGTGGGAGAAATAGGTGGTGAAGGCTTGTTTGAGATGGCCTTTGGAGCATAGGGGTATGAAATCTTGTGAGGCGGCGGAGATGACCGTTGTGGAGAAGGAATGTGTGGATTGAGGGTGGCGGGAAAGGGTATACAGAGGTTTTGAGCATGCCCTTCCCATACATCAGTTTGGGGTTTAGGCGGGAGTATCGCAAAAAGTTGTTGCTGCAGGGTCCACCGGCGTTAAAAATATTCAGTCGTAAAAGGTTGGGCATGAAATTACACATGGTTCATAGTTTGGGGAGTAATGGTGCAATTTTTTATTTTTAAATTTAGAGGCTGGATAATTACAGATCAGATAGCCAGTTGAGCGTAAAATTAAGAACCGGTCAGGTAAGTCTCAATAAAAAAAGCCGTTCGGTTCATCTCAGTTTTTTTTTTTTTTCATAAATTTCATAATTTTTTTAATCGTTGGAACAATACCCCTTTCAAATTGGGCAAAGCCCCTTGGCCAAGCTCCCCCCCCCCCCCCCCCCCAAAGGTTTTTTTTTTTTTTTCATAAATTTCATAATTTTTTTAATCGTTGGAACAATACCCCTTTCAAATTGGGCAAAGCCCCTTGGCCAAGCTCCCACCCCCCCTCCCTCCAATAGGGGAGTGCCACGTGCGCCCCTGTCAAAGCCAGGCCCAGTAGCATAACTCTTCAAATTCAATATTTGGACGGTTGAAAACTAAAGATGGTGCAAAATTCTATGTTTTCCTTGCATTAACAAAGATGCTCGACAACGGGGGGGAAGAGTAGTGAGAGAGACAAAGGGAGAACATGTAGTAAAAAATTCAACTTTTCATGTTGCAACAAGAATTATCTGCGACCTATAGGATATTTGCACGACTTATAATTACATACTTTGGTAGTTTTATTCCAATGGTCATTGTGTTTGAAGTCGGAATTCTATCCAAAAAAGTTAATATATTTTCTCAGTACACAAGTCATTTTATCTTCCTCGAGCGAGGGATAATCTGTCTATCTTCATCAAATTAGAAAAGGGATCACACTTCATCAAGACCTGACTCTTCTACTATTTGAAGGACACCACCTTACATGAACACAACTGTCTTTAAGAGCCAATAACATATTGCACCAAAAATGTAAACATTGTTTGAAATCGTCTATAATTTAGCAATGATGTTTGGAATTTTGAAGAGCACAGGCTTCAAGTAATGATACAATGGGAGTTGGGGGGAAGAAATAAACACTGAAAAAGATATGAATCTGCTGTGCAGCGGTAGAGATCAAATAATGAGCTGGTATTTTTGTCTAGTTTTTGATACCTAGTTGCAGATTTGCTCGAACTTTGGCATCTTTATATTGACCTTAATCTAGATTAGATTGAGAGACTAGTTTCATGGTATCGATTGTTTAGCCTCATAACTTTACGTTTAAGTTGTTATTTATTACTATGTAAGATTGACTAATTATTTCGATTAGGACCCTTTTCAGTAGATTTAATCTTGTTCAATTGGTGTGATAACTTTACTCTTTGCCACAACTATTAGACCTCTTCTTTGTCCAAATCTCTATTTTCAGTGATTTTATTTGATGTTTATAATTCCTTTTATACCAATTTCATGTAGAAATAAATTACTCACTAGGAAGTGTACACCAAATCCATTGTCGTCCAGCGGTTAGGATATCTGGCTTTCACCCAGGAGACCCGGGTTCGATTCCCGGCAATGGAACCTTTTTGTAAATTTTAAAGTTTGTGTTATGTAAAAATTCTGATTCTTGTCTAAAATTCGATTCCCGGCATAGAAGATACATTGTTTTTATGAAAATTTGTAAGAAATGGTGGATTTTGTTTCACAATAAATGTTGATTACTCATTTGTCAATATGACTTCTTCCCAACACAAAATACATCGCTTCGATTTGGAAACAGAAAAACAGACCCTCAAATCAGATCGTATGAAGTGGAAGATTCATATTTCTCTCTGGATTCCAAGTTGTTGGTACTGAGAATCGAGAGGTAAAAAGGCTCGACTGCATGTACTCCTGCAAATATTCAAGTCCAATACGACAAATGTATTCTCTTATACATCAACAAATAATAAGATTCATTTCTCCACATTGTGAGCAATTCACTATGAATTTGCTGAACTTTTAACAAGGACATTGATGATCAGGCACTAAACTAGAAGAAAAGATGACTTAAACCGCAAACAGAAAAGTTATCCAGGGCTCTCTTACGAGCACCAGTGTCCATTTACTATAGTAGGCACCGAAACCTCAATGCTCTGATGACAAGGAATTGGTGCGAGAAAAATATGGAACTCACAAAAAGTCATTCATAGACATCAAATTTCAAAAATATAAAAAATGGAATCTTCAGAATCCACAAAAATTCCAAAATCAAGATTTAGTTTCACGTCAATCCCATTATGGGAATCGTCAGTATGTTACAGATGATGCTTTACGGACCAATGGCTTCATTCCCGACTACGATAATTATATATTTAACAATCTACATGCTTTAGCAAAGTCCTAATTCATTCATCTTCAAAACTCGGAACAGATCCGAATCTCTGAGGTGAACATTGCAGCTGTTTCCAGGCCTGAACAGAAAGAGTGAGATTAAATCAAGTGTGATGTAAAGAAAGAGTAACAAAGCAGCAAGACTTTTGCATTGTCCCATATGTAGGTTGTAATGTTACAGAGAAAGTAAGATATGTTAATAATATTAGCAGCTTCCCTCTTAATTATGAACTAACCACTAAACCAAAATCAGCTAATTTTGTGCAATAACAATCGTGAGTTACGACGACCTTTTTATTGTCTTTTTTTTCTTCTCATCTTCATGCCTTTTGGCGTTGAATCTACTTTGCTAGGCGCCTAGACGCCATGTTTTCAGGAAATAGTGTTATAATTGTAGTAATGAATCGTATGTGGGTCAAGAATGTTACTGGGATCCAGATTATAACTCAAAATGGCATGGCGAATAAGATAAATCCATTGAAATAATTTACATAGGTGAGTTTCTAGGTAAAAATTCAAGCAATCAACTCCCTAAATTTCGAGAGAAGAATACTGATAATTCCTCAACATCAAAATCTTCCATTTAAAAAATCTGAAATTGAAAATGTCATTTTTCTCCCATCTTGCAAATGTTCTTCTTTAATTTTGACGAGACATTTCATCACAATCTTTAACCTCTTCTATCAACAGAAATATTCAATTATTCTTTCACAAAAAATGTTTCACAGCAGAAACATGAATCGGTCCATGACTACATGAGCACAAGAAACAGGTAATTTCTCATGATTTACCGAGTTATTAATGTTTCTTTTGGCCAAAACTCAAAAACCATTCTCTCCATCCAGAATGAATTTCGACAGGAATCAGAATCATAAAAAAGAAACACAAATGAGCCATTCGAGGAAAATGATACGCAAAACAATGAAATCGATGAATGATCTGATAAAATAAGAGATGGGCAACCAATTGACTTGAGATTTTGGCCTTTCCATAGCAAAATCCATGTTTCCAAAACAGATTAACAAAGGAAAATGGAACAGAATATGTACCATGCATTGCACCAAACAAAAGCCACTAAAATGTAAAACAAAAACCCCTTAAATCCGTAAATTTTACCTCTGGGATTTGGGAAGAAAACCCATGTGCCCAAAACGTGTGCAGCAGCATACAATGCCATAGCCATCAGCTGTAAGAGCTGTTTGTTCAATACAGAGCAAAGATGCAAGAGCTAAATAATGCTATAGAAATACTACAGTAGTATTGGTTCAAAAGAACTTTCTCCCACAGAATGCTAGCCGAAAAGCCCTTTGTCTCTCCTTCATACTCAGCCCCTATCTGTAACTGATGGGTTTTTGTTTGTTCTTAAGGTGGACACGAATCACGAGGAAGAGAAAGGCTGTGCACAGAGAATAGGTCAAGGATAAGTGTAACTGTGTAAGGATAAAGGGTAAAACTTGGAACTGAAATTCTTTTAAAATGCCCTGTTTTTACTCTTTTGGATGAGCTTGCAGTTGCAGGTGTCACGTTAAAGCAGTCTTTTAAAACCCGGATCGCCCAGCGGTTGAACCGGGAAATCCATTACCCGACCATCGATTTGGTTTGAGCCGTTCTTTTAGATTAGTCTACTATTAAATCCGCACCCATTAACCAAAGGATTAATTTAGTAAATGATAAATTATTATTAATTTTTATAATAATACATATATTTTATTATATTTGAGAGAATCTGATTCATCGATTCAATCTCTGAGTTAGCATTCAACCACTAATTCGAGTCAGGTCAAGTTTGAAAACTATGTGTGTCTCATTTTTATTTTTCCTCATCAACCATCGTGGAGATTGACATAAACACTAAAAATTAGTTATACAACAATTTGAAACTGATTAATCATGTTTGGCAAATAAACTCTTATCTTATAGTTTACGTTAAAAGATAAGTCAAATAACTTATTTGCTCATTAGGTGTAGGGCTCACAATTGACCTATCTTTGACCACACATTTTTGTAGGCCGTAGTGCTTCTTGTTGGGATCCCGACTCAAAGATGTCGAAGTTAAAAGGACTAACAAAGAACTAAATCAATAATGAGGCTTTTGGACATGAATATCGTTAGCATATGTCATTACAATGTGTAACATTTAATTTAAATTCATAAATGAAAAGAGAGAACCTTACACACGATTCACATCATTGGATTGAGTAACGTTTTAAATATTTCGAAGTTACAAAATTATTAAGGTTTGTTTTTGAAAAGAGGGGTAGGATTAGGAGTGTGGCTTCTTATTCTCGACCTTCAATTTGTTTGGACTTAGGTCCACTCATACAAAATACTATTGTCAAAAGCCCGTTCATGACTCAACCATTTGGTTTATATTTGACATGCAGCGTTCAATCGTAGTGAAGCACTTTTAAAACTTTTTTCTTCTTAAAAATTGTTGAATGGTGCATAGACTTAACCGTCAAATCATGCATAGGATAGGAAGACAGAGGTCTACAGGTTTCACCGTTCCAAAATTAAACCAAACACAGAGAAAGAAATTTCCTGATTCAGAACACTTGGGAAAAAAACAGTGCTACAGTTGGTCAAACGCCAATCTTGAATAGTTGAATGCAAGAAAACAGAAGATAAAACGAATGTGTTCAAACTGTGCAAGAAGCAATCTCTTTCTCAGTCTCTTAAATTTGTAATAAATTCATCCTGTTGGTCATTCTTTTAGTCTCCATCGGGTGGTGTGGAGCTAACCGAAACGATTTAGGTCTTGTTTGTTTCGGATTAAAATCAAATTTTAATCTAAGTCAAAGTCAAACAATTAATATTAATAACGTCTTTCATGAGTCTCACAATTTTTCAACCACACATTTCAAAAACTTCTATCACAATCTACTAAAAATCTAATTTTAATCATCACCAAAATCTGATGCAAGTTAGAGCTTGTCTAGGAGAGATTTTTTTAAGCGAAAAATGATGTTAAAAAAAAAAAAAAATCCCACAGAATGTGAGGTTGGAAATGAAGTCTCTCCCAAACATACTCTTAGAAAGCAAGCAGCATGAAACCATCACGGAACAGAGCACAAAGAAAAAATCAAACAAGAAGAAGAAGATAATAAACGACCAAGTGACAACGTTTCCTCACCTAATATTCAAACTCAACGTAATAACCTCACTTTCCTTCTTTTCATCCTTCTGTCCACTCATATGGAGAATCTTATACGGTTTAAATTAGATTTTTTTTTATTTTTTATTTTTCAAATACTTGGAGAGAGAACTTAATCATCTGTACTAGAATCGAAATAAAGAGAGAAAACCGAGTGAAAAGGAAGCCATTATTATTGGCAACGGAGGAGTCCGGGAATTCTAAGGCAGAGAACACCCCTCGAGGAAATCAAAAGCGGTTGAAGTAGAAGAGATAAGTTCTGAACCTGAGCAAGATGAAGAAACCGAGGTAGGCAACTCTGTTCTCAAAACCAGGCATTCGGCTGTCAAGGTTTTTGTGGAAGAATTCACTCAAGGGGGCTTAGTGAAGAATATAACAGATTCATCTTACATTGCTCAAGTGGAAGAAGAGGTTGAGAAAATGGTACCTCTCTCTGATCCACGGGCATCTTTGATGAATTCGAGGGCTTCCTCTGTTAGAAAAGATGCAAATTTATCCAGAATCTGAGCAAAAGAATGATCAGGTTTCAGATGCTCTAATTGAATCACCATGGAAGGGAACCAGATTGCCAACGTCAGATGAAAATGATGCCAGTTTGCCACTACCAGCATGTGTTAGCAGCAGGATCATAGATGATTCAGGTACTGAATTCATTCGGTTAGCCACTGATGGCATATTCAGTAAAGAGGATTGAACAGAACTAGACCAAATATGCACAGATTGTTTTGTTTTAGTATATAATTACTGTTTTTTCAGGAAAGCTGCATCAACTAACTACTCCCTCCCTCAAAACATTCAGCAGCCATTTTGCTGCTGCAACTCCACGAGTCCGAGCTTCTTGGATGAACTACTACAGTTTGCTTGATGTTCTCAAAGGTTGAGAACAGTTATTACGAGCAAGTACCTATGCCAGATAATCTTCAATGAAACCTTCAAGTTCATTTTCAAAATTACTTCCAACACAATAACTAAAGACAATGAATTACAAGTACTATATATACCATATTTCCTCTCTTCCTCAAAATTTCACACATGCTTCTCTGTAAATTTTGCCATGAATAAGTATACTCCTTTTGATCAGGTCTTCAAATGAAAGAAGCCATTAAAGTTCTAACACAACTGCATATGACCTAATAACAGCATATCATTTGATAAGATCATCCACATACAGTTCAGTTTAAAATTTTCTTCTTCCTGACATTTTCCATCTGTGTCATCGCAGAACATAGAAATGCTTGAAAGGAGCCTTAAAATTGTGAATAAAGCTTGGACTTCAGAAAGATTGCTGTTGGTTGTTCATTGAGCACAATGATGAATAGCATTTGTTATATCATTTTCGTGGTTGGAATGTTTTGTATTAAATTAAAGAAAGTTGAGATCTTTCTCTCCTACCCTAAAATGTAGAGAAGAAGCTGTGGTGTATTTCAAGAACTTTTACACAAGGGTGGGTATAGTTACACTTCATCTTTTTATATCACCACATTTTAATGGCATTGAAGGTACTAAACCTTTATCCATTTCACATTTATATCCTTAACTTTTTGTTTCATCCCATTACTATCAAACCTTTCATTAACAAGCAAATCATCTTTAATCATTGTTTTCGTCCAAAAATATTTTTAGCATACTTTAAGACAATAGACAAATATTTACTCATTTTATTTTAAATTTTTTTTTTTTTGGCTTATTTAAAATATGATGGATAAATAAGTATTTTTACTCAATCTTAACAAAAAATTTTAAACAGAAACTATTTTAATTTGAAAATAAGAATGCGATGAAATACAATAATGAGTAAAGGTTATGGACATTTCATGCAACATAAAAATGATGTAGTTATTAAAAACTGTTGTGTGAATATATTTAGCATATCAGTGTGTTAAAATCCTAGTTTAGAAAACCTATAGTCATTTGTAAACCACAAAGCTTACTAGGATTTAGCACAATCACATATAACTTCTTCATTGTATAGAACTAATAATCCTCTGATCACAGATCATTGCAATAACTAAATATAATGCACTCAATTTAGTGTGCTAAAAATGATGTTTACATAGACAGAGTAGAGTATCAATTGAAATGGATGATTGTTGGCTGTTGCCTCAACTCAAATTATATTGGACGATTAGTCTCAAAAAATGCAACAAAACTTGAACACCTAAGTTGGACAAGCACAATGCTCCACTCATTTAATAACCAATTATCCATCATATAGTTAAAAAATAAAAAAATCTGAGACCAGATATTTGGATGCCCTTAGCAACCAGACAAAGAAAAGAAACTCCGTTGAATGACTTCAGAATAATATACAGGAATTCAACCAGAGTAAAAAGATAAATACAAATCGGATCGTCTAAAAATGAAACACCTCAAGGCTTATTCCCCAAACCAATGGAAGCAAATGTGTATCAGTGATATTCTTGTAAGGATTAAACATATAGCACAGAAAGAACTGTGTTTCGATTACTGAAATCATTTGCTGATAAAAGGTGCAATGAGATTCGGAGAAAGCCAAAAAAATATAAAATTCACACAATAAACTTCCTCAGAAATTCAAGCACTGTCTTCTAGCAAGCCCATTATGTTCACATGATAATAAAGTTAACATGAGAAATGCCATAATCAGCAAAGAAAGCCAAACTCCCTTGACGCAGAATTCAAAAGAAGATCATAACAATTAATACTATTATACATAATATTTATTGCCTGACTCAACTAATTTGGAGAACGTGTCAATAATTTCCTAAGAAGTACCACATGAAGTTCCAAAAATGTTCCTCTTTCATAAAAGCAAGGATGGATCTCAAAACACAACAATGATAAATCTGCACTAATCATGCCATTATGATGTTGTGAAACAAATGTAAACCATAAATAGAGCACCATAATAAAATATGAAGGTGACATCCATAGAAACATATCCAAATTTCAAGCAGTGAGCAGTCCAAACTCAAAAATCATTCCCCACATATTTGATTTCATAATATCCAAATTCGGGAAGTTCTATTCACAATAATCACCACACTATATTCCCCAGCTTGAAGGCTTCTAAACGAAACCTATATTGTTCCAGTACTAGCCAACAATAATATTATTAAAAAGTTACTACTGTTATCAAGTAAAATCACCATACTCAGAAATAGAAACCCAAACAAACAAAAGAAATATAACTTATCAAAATTGAAATCTCCTTTTTCTTGGGTTAGAATAAAGCTCTCCTAACCTCTAACTCCTGCATGTTTGCATGCCTCCTATCATTGCTTAGTGCTTACTAGAGACGTGTCGAAAGTAGCAGGCAACACCTAACACCGAAGCAGCAGCAACAGCTGATCCCGCCATTACCGCCCAATCCCTTTCCTTTAGACAACCAATCATGCCCTTTTTTTCATTGTCGACCACAATCTCCCTATTAATACCCCCATTAACACCTTCCATAATCAACATTTCCTTCTCCTTCACTTCCTCATCCAATTTACTCTCCAAAACTTCAATTTTCCTTCCCATTTCCTCAACCTTCTTTTCCAACTCATTTTTCAACTTCTCCAATCCCTCATTCTTCCCCACCACAGCCTCCAATTCCTCAACTTTCTTCTTCAAATTTCGAATCTCCTTTTCCTTCCCTTCCATTTCATTCCTAAAATCACTCTTATTCTCCTCCAATTCACTGAATTTAACCATCAACAAATCCCTCTCCTTCTCAATTGCCGCAAGCTTAACATCCTTCTCCTTATCCCTTCCTTTTATTTCCTCCAAGTTCTTTTTCACCTCTGATAACTCAACATTTGATTCTTGCAAATCACTCATCGCAGATACCAAGTCGTGCTGCAAACGTGCTACTTCGGCTTCAAGCTCCGCAGCTCGAGCCGCCACCGCCACAAGAGCCTTGTTCTCAGATTCAGAACTTTCAACCTGTTTTTTCAACTCCTCATTTTTTGCATCCGAATCTTTAACAAAGGCCTTCAATTCCTCAATCCTCTCCTTGTACTTCTTGTTCTCGGAAATTATCTTCTCATTTTCCTGCTCAAGTCCATCGATCTTTTGGCAGAGAACTGAAATTTTAGACGAAGCTTCATCCCCAGTGGCTTCCCCAGTAATTGCCACCGTCTGATCATCAGAGTATTCACCGTTGATCATCCTCTCGTCCGCCATCATAAATCTTTATGAAAAGAAAAAAAATTAAAAAATTACTCATCCAATCAAAAGTTAAAAATAATCCTGAAATTGACAAAATGGAAACTGGAAAACGCTAAATTTAAAAAAAAAAAAATGAAGTAAAACTTGTGTACATTGTTAACTGTGAGGAAAATACGACCTGTGAACAGCCAAACAGAATGTAACAGATATCTACAGAAGAATTACAGTAACATAAACAATGGCTTTGTATTTTATTTCTTGGGATAGAAATGGGACAATTGAAGCCGTACCGTTGTTCGAGTGTCGGCGAATCGGTTCTTGAGGAATGCAGTTATTAGGGTTTCTGATTTTTTATTGGTAAAAGTGAAAAGATATTTTTGGGTGGTGGCGATGGATTGGGCGAGCGAAAAGATTGGATTTTTAGAGATTGTTGGCAGCACGTGGAGAAAGGTGTGGGAGCCACCTCTTTTTGGGTAATTAGGATCCATGCTTAAAGATAGAAATACAATTTTGGAAAGAATAATCATATTTACGTGGAATAATCGATTATGTGCCGATTTATGTAAAATAATGGAATTGTACAATTCAAATTTTATAAAATTAGGAGGGGGAAATGTGAAAAATAATAGATTAGCACATCCCTCCCCGCCCCGCCACTCCCCATCCCTCCCCGTCCCGCCTCCCCGTCCCGCCTTAGACGGGATGGGACGGGGCTCAGCTCGACTTTGGACGGGGCAGAGGCAGGGCATTGGCTTGTCCAGTTTATTTTTCAGTTAACTAATTTTTATTTTTTTTTGGTTAATTATTTTTTTTATTCTTCACGGAACAAGTTTTTTTTTGCTATCAATAATGTTCCATCATTATAATAATAAATAGTATTACTCGAATGAAAAATTTGTCCAAGCAATGAGCTGGATGAGATATAACCCTTGTTTGGATTTCATTTTAGTGAAAATTCAAGGAAAAATAAATTTTGAATTAGTGATTTTTTGAAAAATACAATTAAAATTTTAAATAATGGAGGTCAAAAGGGGACTATTAGTGATATGATTTCAGTCTTTCTTTTAACGGTAGAAGTAAAATTTTAGGGGGGGGGGGGGGGGGGAAA
>CAIGRO010085831.1:0-13870 GCA_903798355.1 Fraxinus baroniana | reverse complement strand
GTCTTGACACAGACAAACTTGATTTTAAATTTTATCTTTATTATTTTTTAATTGAATCGGTCAAATCTGTTTCGTCTTGACACAGACAAACTTGATATTTAGCCAAAAATGGGGACTTTAAATGTGATTAATTTTGAAAGGCTTTGTAAAAATAGTCATTTTTAGGTGCATTTAGGATACAACCCTTTTTATAAAAGAGGCCAGTTTTTGCATGGTCAAAATTTTGTAGTACAAAAAGTTGGTGCATAAACATCGAGCATAGCAAAATATGAATTAATCGCACCACCACTACCACAACCAAACATCTCTTCATCAGCCAAAAATCGCACCACCACCGTCGCAGTCAAAAATCGCACCACCACCACAGCCAAATTCGCACCCAACCACAGCCAAATTCACACCCAACCACCGCCGCAGCCAAAAATCGCACCACCACCACAGCCAGATTCGCACCCAACCACCGATCACAGAGAGAACCGAAGCAAAATAAAAAAGAAAAGGGAGAAAATGAGTCGCACCCAACCACCGCTGCACCCAAAATCGCACCCCAACCACACCCAAAATCGCAGCCAATATCGCTACCAACCACTGTTCACAGAGAGGGAAGGGGAAGAAGAGAGAGAGACGCGACAGTGAGGACGTGAAGAATGGATAGAGATGCGACGGAGGGAGGAGGGAAGAAGAGAGAGACGCGACGGGGAGAGAGAAAGAGACGGTGGAAGAAAGACGCGAATGGTTTGGGGGAAAGAGAACGCATTTTTCATTTTTAGTTTTTGAAAATGATATTTTAAAATGTCAAAAAGAGCACATTTTCAACAATCTCAAAATGGACACTCAAAATACAAAACTGAAATACGAAGAGAACGGCCCTAAGGTTTCGCAAAATTGAAGTGTTTTGATGGAATAATGGCCGTTTCTTCTGTGTTGGAAATGTGACATTTTCAAAATCTGGTTTGACCCATCTCATATAAGATGATGTAGAAATTATGTATAGTTTCTAACTTATATCCTGCTTATTTTATTGCAGACACGATTTGAAAAAGAGAGGCGACAAACGAGGATATACAGTACTTTCGTGACATGTAGCTATGGTAGCTTTCATGTATATTTATGTTCAAAGTTTTAGAACAGATTGAGCATCTCACCATGACCATAATCTATATCATAATCAAGAGATCAAAGCAAGATCCTGACTTGGGAATTTCCATTGAACATATCGAGCTCAGCTGAGTTTGTGTTCATGAGCAAAATTTACAATATGTGAAAGAGAAAGGAGAATGGTGGGGGTGGGGTGAAGAGATCCATCACAGAGAGATTGAAACTGTCTGATGTCACCAACATATAGCTCCCACACAAATTCTTAACAGGACTCTCTACTACAGAAAGTTGCTTTAAAGAAGACAGCAGCACCCCACCCCCCGAAACAAGACTAGCCCCTCAGGCCTTCACAAACTTGTCCCTGCGTTAATACATGGTTGTTGCCATACCATATTGAATGGTACCTACTTTTCTGTGAGCAGCAACATTTGCAGCAGTGGCAGCAGCAACACCAAGTCCACCATATTGAGCTTTTGCTTGCAGCAGATTTGTGTCTATCGCGATTCTGTCCTCGACATGGTGGTTCACCTTTGTCACTCCAGCTCGGGTCATATAGAATGGGTTGCTATCAATGTTAATGGCTATATCCGGAGCTAATTTGGCAGCCATGCCACAATGAGGTATTTGTTTAGAAGATTTAGACAACTCTCCCTCCGTCTCGGGTACAGGTCTTTCCTGTTTTCCTGTGCTATTTCTATTGTAACAGTAAGCCAAAGGAATAACCTGGGGAGACAGGACTCTGTTTCTGACTAAAGCTCGTGGATCGTGTGTTTCTTTGATGGCATTTCCACTCTCATATGGTAAAACTTGCCCACCAACATGTCCCGGTTTGGCTGAACATCAGTAGTTTCAAACAATTAAACAGCGAGGAAAAAAATCACCAGAAAAGATCATAATAATTAAACGAAAATAAATAAAAGCAACAATAACGGATCAACAAGTTTTGCTGTAGAAGTACCATGTGGTATCCTCTGCGGTGGCTGCAAGGTTCGCGATAGACAATTATGAAGCCCATCAGAATCTCTGGAGTTTCTACTGCATGCTTCTTCACCATTCGGCCGATCTTTTATAATAGAAACAGTTGGTTGTTCTTTTGCAGGGATTGAATTTGAATGTACAATAGTAGACCTGCAGAATCATAAAATCAAGTGCTCAAAATTATTAGAATCATATAGAGCAGAAAGATTATTCCCTTTATATCAGATATGAGAGACAAACAAGAATGGTGCGATGAAGGACACATTGTAACACAGTATGGACATCTAAGAGGGTGTTTGATACCCATTTTTTGGAGGATAAAATTTTTGGAATAGTGATTGATGGGAGAATGTGTGGTAGAAAAGTTAAGAAAAGTTTTAGATTTGTGTGTAATATTATTTTATTGGAAGAATGTGTGGTTGAAATGAAGAATGAGAAAAAAAAAATGAGAATGAGAATTAGATGAGAATGGGTGCCAAACAGGGGCTAAAATTACAAGAATGCATATAGCGCACCAAATGAGATACTTCCATAAGCACCAATTAAAACTCTACTTTCACTATAACATTTTTCAGACACCACAAACCAAACGAAGGAATCTTTAATAATGTTCAAAGAATGCAGAATATTATGAAGAGAACAATTATTTATATAAAAATGTTTCTCCATCTTCTGTTTTTTTATTCAGTTCACTATTTCATATAACTATGGTTCAAAAGAAACAAACAATAAAATACAACAAACATATAGAAAATATGTTATCTGCATACCGAGGAAGAGAAACATGCTTTCTCTCAAGGGGAATCGCAGGCCCATTTTTACCACCATTTTCTTCTAAGTGAGCGAATTGCTTTTTAAATTGGTCAACAGCACTGAACATGAGAAAAGCACCACAATCATCAATAAATTTATGTGTTCAAATGGAGACAGTAAGCAAGGAAAAAGAACAAGAAAAATGTTATTACCTAGGATACAGAAAATTGGTTCTCTCAATTCCATTAAGGTAATCTTTACGCAGCTGAGGATGGTACTCTAATATCTCACAGAATATCAATTCTCGTATGTCCTCCTTTGTAACCCTTCGCCTCTCAAATTCAAATTCCATCTTCGAAATTGGCTGGCAGGACGGTTCCCTTTCGATTCTGGACAATCCCTTAAAGTAAGGATCAGCCAAGGCCTGACAAAACAGAAAACGGAGAAGCTCAACAAAATCAATACAAAGATATCATAACTTCCCAAGAGAGAGTGTGACACATCTATAGGGAATAGAGACTGTGTAATCAAAATGGATCCTCCTATTTTGACAAATAAGAATTTTATGAAGGAAAGCAATATTTGCATTGAAGATCCGCACAAAGCCCAAGCAGAAAAGAAAAAAACAAATGTAGATTCCATATCGTCTAGATAAGTTTTCCTATTTTTATATAAAAACACTAGGGCATATAAAACCTCTTCAGCAGTTGGACGGTCCTTCGGATCAAAAGCAAGTAGCCTTTCTAATAGTCTGAGAGCCAAAGGATCGGCATTTGGAAACTTCTGAGCAAAGACCACAGGCTGCTTCTTGCGCATGCTGGTAAGATATCTTCGAGCCTTTTCATTTCGCACCTAAACAAAAAATATATTGAAATAAATACAAATAGAAGTTGCATACATGTATTTACTGGTATAAACTTGTAAAATAACAATTATATAATAAATAAAGGAGCTGATTCATACTCGTGAAATGGTATCCATGGAAGGTGTTCCAAGAAGATCAGTTATCAAATCTAGCTGGTGAACAACATTCTTTCCAGGAAACAGTGGCTTCCCAGTCAAAACCTCAGCAAAAATGCAGCCTATACTCCATATATCAATTGCCGGGGTATACTGTACAGATGCCATAAAAAATAATCATTGAAATTTGTGATTGAGGTCAGACAAATATTAGATATAATACTACAGACTACCATTCACTATAAATCAAAGAACTATAACAAACTTAGATATAATAGATAATAACCCAAGAAGCAATCATGACATCATATGTCAAAGGTGCCAACGTCTATATAATATAACAAGATAGTGTATTAAATAATAAAGCAAATAATCCTTTTTTAACATTTTTATCACATCCTTGCCCTCGACTAGACCACTATTGTTTATGATATTGGTGCTTCAATGAGACACTTTAAAATAGATTGATTTATTAATTAATGGTGCGTGAGACTCTTCCTTTCAAGTCTAGCAAGCTACTATATACAGAATTATAGACCCAAAAAGACTTAGCCATTTTCTGGTTTTTGGCCTCTTTTTTTTTTCGTGCTCAACTTTTGAACCACAAGTTTACGGTAGCTAAGCAATGCCTTCTAACCCTGCACTAAGTTATCTCGTTTTCAAGAATAAATAGGTCTCCGGTAAGCAACTAAATAACTAGTCAGGAAAAAAGCAGTAGAAATAAACTGAAAGTTAAATCTTGATTAAGTAAAAATTTGTTACATATAGTTACATATAGCTATGAGAAACAACATACATTCTTTATATATTAAGTCAGTATAAAGTTTCAATATAAATTAAAAAATATGCATTTCTTGAAAAATAAGCACAGAAAAATGCAGCATAATACCTTAGAGAAAAATGAACCACACAACTCTGGAGCTCTATACCATCTTGTAGCAACATAATCCTGTATTTGTACCGTCATCCAAAAAACTATCAACTACCAACTCTTAGAAAATGGACAAATGACACTGAAGAATGAAAAAATAAAATATTAACAATTAGATTTCTGAAATACCGTCCAAAATATTGTGGTCGGAGTGTCACTGAAAGCTACTCTAGCCAACCCAAAATCACATATTTTGAGTTTACAATTCGCATTTGCCAGAATATTTTTTGGTTTTAGATCTCGGTGATAAACATTAGCTGCAGACAAAAACTTCATGGTTAGAAACATTTACCAAATCATAAAGCACAATTCACCAGCCCCCATTCACTCATGTGGTGCCTTACAAGTAGAAGATAAAACTGATAAATAGGAAAAAACAACATATGCAACAAATTGGCAAAAAATTATCTCACTATCAAGTTTTACGGAAATAGCTGCAGGTCACACTATAAATCCTCTTATTATAGATATGTTCCTTTATGTAGGAATACAAACTGATTAGCAAATTAATGGACTGAACAATTATCTCTCTTCTAAAAACAAGATAACACTCGGGAAAATAGACAAGAAAAGGATTTAACCTGTGTGAATGTATTTAAGAGCACGAAGCAACTGGTAGAGAAAAAACTGATAGTGTTCTCGGGTCAAGTCATCATTGGCCTTTATGACTTGGTGAAGATCTGATTCCATTAGCTCAAAAACAACATAGATATCCTTAAAATCTCTCCTCGAAGGTGGAAGCATGATGTGTTTGATTTCAACAATGTCTGGGTGTCTCAGAAGCCTGAGAAGCTTTATCTCGCGAAGAATTCGAGCAGCATCAGAAATGTGTTCAAAAATGTCATGTATTTTCTTTATTGCCACTTTTTCACGAGAATGAGTGTCTATTGCTGAGCAAACAACACCATAGCTCCCTTTTCCTATGACCTCCTGAATTTTGAACCTATTCGCATCACCATAGTCGGAGAAGAACTCCATCTCGGTTGATCTCTGTTGCAACACAGAGAAAATTAGTCCAGAGAATAGAAGGGGAAATAAACTGTCTTACACTTTACAAAACAATTAACAAACCAGACAAGATCCTCATCAGCTTGTGTAATCTTAATTGTATATAATGCAAACACTGATAACTGACATCTTATAAACAAATAATGTAAGACTCTTCATCCATTATCTTTCAAGAGTTTTTCCTATCCTTCTCTGAGCAATGTTTACACAGGCTTAACTGGATACCAAAGCATTTTACCTCATTGATGAGAGGTGTAAACCTCAATACAAACTATTGATAAAATCAAAACAACGCAAAGAAATACAAATTTATGCTAGTTATGAACAGTATACTACCTATAAATTCATATTAAAAGATTGTAGCAAATTAGAGTCTAATTTGCAAGCAAACATAAAATAGATAAAATAGAAAATAATAAATAGTCAAATTGGTAATCATAAAGAGAATCATCTATTTGATTTCCCCATCCTCTTCAACGTGACTATGAGTTTGTCCTCTCTCTTTTTGCCATCCTCCACTTGCAATAACTAATTCCCATCTCTATAAATTTCGAAAACAATAACACGATGACAACAATAAAAAAATATAAAAGGAAATAAAGAGAGGGATTATGTGTTGTGTTACTCTTATCATTGGTCGCATGCCACTGAAAAGTTGCAACTCCGCTTGGGACTTGGTAGAGTTGTTTATTGCAGTCCAGTTCAAACCATACAAGTCCTTAAATTTGTCTCTTTTCCCTTAAAAGGTAATTTCTTTGTTTTGAAAAAGACAATAATAATTTTGAAAGCAACAACAAAACCTCAAAAATTTCAGTTACAGACCTAATATTGGAAACACAAAAGTGATCAAAAATGTCAAGGTCAAAATGAATCCAGCTCTAACGAAAGGTAGGTAACCACATAACATATAACACCAGCAGTGAAATGACAGCAAAAAGAATTGTTTCTTTTCATGGACATACCAGTTGAATTTCAATCTGGAAGGACGAAATAATCTAGGAAAATGCTTTAAGTATAAAAAAAGAAAGCAGAACAGGAAAGAGGATAAAATCCCCCACTAAATCAAATGTAACACGATCAAATGCAAATAAAGAAACATAAGATCTAATTTTCATTAATAAGGCATCGGTTGATAATTAAGGAGCTGAAAAATCAAAAGCATTCATTTCTTGGATAACGGCAGCTTGCGAAATGTAACTGAACCAGATCTGAAAACACCAAAAACTTCAAACATAATTCCACCATCGATATTCAAATCATTTTATTTAAATCGGTATTCAATCCTTATTAATTTATTCAATCGATCAATTAACTATTGACAGCCAAACAATTCAAATTTTACATGGCTGAATTTACAAGCCAGACCAAGAACAGCTCAGGCTTTACATACGCCAGAAATTAGAGGAAAACATTTCCTCCATTTGAACCATTTGAAATATAAACCCTTAATGGACTTAAGATAAATGAATGAAAATAAGCCACGTCGTTTGAATTTTAATTAAACAGTTACGAAACAGCTCAAATTTTTTCTATTCTACTCAAAACTGAATAAAAAATTTCAGAGAAGTCGCAGAACTGAGAAAAAAAAAACTCACTTTCTTTCGATGATCCGGCTGCATTGTTCACAAAATTCAATTTCCAAAAACCCCTCAACAAAAAACTGTAAAAGATCTTAAATTTAATTAGTGCCACAAGTAACCCAATTCACGGCGTATTCGAACAAATTATCCCAGAAAACTCAACCACATTTGCCCCAACGTCCACGGCTTCGGATAGCAAAGGAGCAGTCCCACCTCGTCGAATTATTCTTATTAAGGTTAAGCCAATCCCTCATATAACAACCCTCTTCACTAAATCTCCAAGGCAAAACCCAAACGACGACGCACCGCCACCGCTTCTCACCAACAATCATAGAACAACGGAACAAAACATCGACACCCCAACTTATGAAACCCTAAAACCCTCAATATAATTTATGCGTGTGAAAATAGGGAAAATGTTTGGATCAGAAGGAATCCTTCAGCTGGTGTGGAGACACCGACAGAGAGAGAGACGAGAGAGTGATAGGGTTGGGGTTAGAGAGAGGAACAGAGTGAAGATTTATACATTTTTTATATACATAAACGAATGTGTGTATTGTCCTGTTGACGATACAATTTTGCATGTGCACATTGCGTGTCAAATCGGCTGAGTTATCCGCTGCAGGTAATTGTACATTCTAACAAATCACGTTCGAATTTTGAATTTTATTTTGTTTTTATCAATCTTATTGAGATAATAAAATGGTCAACGAGAAATTTGGCAATCCGTTGATTTGGAGGGGGAAGGTTAATGTATAGTTGTACCTTTGACTTTCAATGCCTAATTGCGCCTCGCTGTAAATTAATTGTACATTATTGTAAATTATCCATTTAAGAGTAATTAATAAAGGTTGAACCCCAACTGCTCCATTTAGGTGGGTTATATTGTCATCACATTTTAATTATAATTAAACTCATCAATCTTTATTCATTGAAAAAATTATATTCTTAACTTTTTTTCATTGAGATTTTAAACATTTCATTAATTAGTACGTCTCATCCTTGATGATAATTTATATCAAAAATATTTTATTTTCATGCTTTGAAATAAGAGGAAGATATTTTTTCGTATTTTTATTTATTTAATTTTAAAAAATATGATGAAGAATAAATTATTTTATATCATTTCAAGGGACTTTTGGGCATAAAATTATTATTAAATACTAACTAATGAAAATTTTGGGGATAAAATGATAAAAAAAATCGATAGGGACATAAGTGTTATAATGAGCAAAGATTAAGCATTAAATGTAATTAAAATGTGGTGCAGAAAATAAAAATTATGGTGCGAAATATTATTTTATTAAAGAATGTGTGGTTGAAAATGAACAGAAAAATGAAAATGAATTAGGCTCGAACAGGGGCCCCAAATGTGTTGCACGGTATGTTGTTAACTCTAGACTGAATGCAACATCATTCAAGCCTGAAAAATTAGGCATTTATTTGCCTACCTAAAAGTAAAATGCAAAATGAAATCAGTACACAAAACAAAAGCTTTCAACCTTCCTTATAATTATTTCAAAGTCAAACCAATATTTGAAACGTGAGAAATTGGGCAATTTCTACTTACCTAAAACTAAAAGTAATATGCAAGCGAATTCAATGTGTATGCTCAATCTACACCAAAGGTTTCAACCTGCTTTTATAAAGTATTTAAAAGTCATTTACTACAAAGAAATTGTATCTCATTAACGTATAACTCTAAAAAATTGTAAACACGTGTAACTAATTTGCGTATCAGAAATAAGTCGTTCATCTTCCTTTAAGTCTACTATTGCCAAATTTGTCGATTGATGCTTATTTTATTTTGCATCTTTCCAATGGAAAGTTTGTGTATTTCTTTTTTCCATCGAAGATACTCGACGACGAATTTCACCTTCAACGTGTGAGATATCACCACATATTTATCCAATAAAATATTCTACACACAAATCAATAAAATTACTTTACTTTTTAATCACACATTCTTAAAAAAAAATATTATTCAAAACTCTATTTTTTCTTCCAAAAATGGAAGACAAACAGGCTCTAAGTGAGATTTTGGTTGCCGAGTCGAGGCATTAAAAGTTTTGATATACTATGAAGTATTATACTTTCAACTTAATGGTATATGAGAGGGTATTTGCACGTGCCCAATTTGGCAACATCGGGAAGTGTACAATATATAATATGTAGATAATAAAAAACTTTTAAAAAAATATTATCTTATTATATTATTTAGTGATAGATAATTCGTGATTTTACCCTTGCAAGACATAAAATGTTAATTGAGGGTTATTTTCGGTAGGGTGCTTAAATGTGAAGTAAATGTGGAGGAAAGTTCTCAAACTAATTCAGAAAACGACTAATTAATCCTTTGTTAATGTGACAATGAAATTACATGTTGGTCCATTCTACATTTAAATATGTTAAATCGAAATTAAATAATTAAAAAAAAACGAAAAAATCACATGTTGAGAATTTTTACATATAAGTCAAAGTCAATAATTAAATTTTACCACATATTTTGATAGAACCTACAATTTTTCAACCACATATTTCATCGACATTTGTTAAAATGTACTAAAAAAAATTAATTTTAAACCCCACCAAACGAGGCATTATTTTTTCATTGTCGTGATCAACAATTAAAGAATTAAACCTAAAGATACCAATAAGAGTGATTTGACGGCCAAATTGTAAAGAAGTTGTTCGCTATTATATTCTATGTCGTTTGGCCATTAGGACGACTTGTTTATCAACTTTATTAAGTTAAAAATAAAATTTAATTTAATGTTATTGGTGTCGTAATATTAGTAATCTATTATAATCTTTATAACAATGACTTGCAGCGGATGGGTGAAACCAGCTTGCCACCAAACTATTTCTTCATATTTCAAACCTTCTAGAATGCTTGAACATTATTCATGAAGCAATAGTATTTTTTGCATATTTATTAATAATATTTCATTATAATCTTAAATATTTATAATCTTTTAACTACCATTGATTAATTAATTGTTTAGGTTTAGCGTCACTTCGTAATAACTTGTACATATTTAGTTTAGGAATGTGGAAAGGAATTTCAATTCCATGTTAGTTGAAAAATAAAAATTCACTAAACTCATAGGAATTCGTTTTCCATGAAAAAAAAAATGTAGTTTAAAGTGGTTGTACCTTGGAATTCAATTTTCATTTCTACGTTACAATCAAACGGTTAAAGTGGAATTCGCTTCCTCGAATGTAATATTTTTCATGGAATTCGTCACAATCAAACAGGGCCTTATTTTAAAACTTAAAACGGAAATTTCTTTTACTATGTGGGTCGAAATTCGAACAAAACAAACCATTAGTCATGACTTTATACAAAGACAAAATTACACTGTTGAAATAATTAGGATAAATATAGATAGTACTATATTCCTTTTCAATTGACCCGCCCTTATGTGGGAGCATTTGTACGCAATTATTTTAATCAAAAAAGGCTAAACTTGATAATGAAAGGATTAAACAAAAGAATTAACACGTGTAAAGGATATATTGGCCAAAAACATTGCCCGTTAAAAGGCAGATATATTGTCCCTGTCATTCCATTTCTTTGCTGAGAAGGAGGGACTCGACTGGTAAATAATACCCATAATTTGACACTTAAGCAGCTTATTTTAATTTA
Source organism: Fraxinus baroniana (assembly GCA_903798355.1). NCBI lineage: Eukaryota > Viridiplantae > Streptophyta > Magnoliopsida > Lamiales > Oleaceae > Fraxinus > Fraxinus baroniana. The sequence continues at coordinate 2,913 of CAIGRO010085831.1, read as the reverse complement.
CCGACTTTTCAAGATATTTAAATTATGGTGGAAACTTAACTTGGACTCATATGGGAATAGTAATGAAAGGAAAAAAAAAAAATAAATTAGATTATGTTTCAATACTGAATTAATTCAATTGAACTTTGTTTACAACAAATTTAAAATCGCGATCATTATTATAAGTGGACCGCTATACGAGACAATTACCGAAATTTATTTATTTATTTTTATTATGCTCAAATTGATCTACCTTAATATGTCAAATGAGTTATAGTATTGTAATAATTTGACAATAATTATTGGCCATTCCTAATGTTTTCTCTAATGATCATGCCAACCCAAAATAGGAATCCCTAAATTTGATTTTACTTCAAAAGTCAATTTTCGGATACGTCTTCGTTGTGGTAGTTGGTGATTCAACTAATTAGTGAAGCGATTAGGAGTAACTTGTCCGAGCTACGGGGAGTTATAATCGAGATTAAGGATGGCAAAAAAACTCGAGCCCGAAAAAAGTCCGAGTCGGACCGGCTCTGGCTCGGGCTCGGTTCCATCGAGTCGAGGCTCGGGCCGAGCCTTATTTTGGGGAGTCTGCTCGAGCCCGGGCCGACCCGTGTTTTAAAAAAAGTAAAAAAAAATAATAATAACAACTCCTTTGCAGGTAGCTATATGTAACTACTGTCTGCCATTTAAAAAAAAAGTATAAAAAAATTTAAAAAATCAAGCCCACTCGGTTCCAAAAAAGTTTGGACCTGTTTTGCTCGAGTCGAGCCCAAGTTTTGAGTTTCGACTCGTGGCTCGACTCGTTGACATGACTAATCGAGACGATTATAGGAGCATAAAGTATCACAAAAGAAAGAAGCCAAGAATAGTTAGCTCAAGATGAGGAGTATACAATTTTTTTTGGCAAAATCACGTGAGAATTTGGAAAGTAGGTAGTTAAATGCTGATTCAAATCTCTGAATGTAGTTGTTATAGTTATGGTGTGTTTGAACCACATTATTTTGAAACAATGTATTCTGAATAATAAATTGATAGAAAATGTATAGTTGAAAAAGAAGGAAAAGTTATTGATGTGATGAAAAATATTATTTTATTGAAAAATATGTTGTTGAAAATGAGTAGAAAAACGAAAATGAGAATTTTAATGTATATCAAATATGGGCTTAATCTATTTCTCAAGTCAAAGAATTTCCAATATTCGCAAATACTACTCTTTCTAAAGTTATTTTACTTAAAATAAGTTGAAATGAATAAAAATAATCAATTTTCTATTTATGACGTAGCGAAAAATATTACCAAGATTTAGAAATTGTTTGGTAGAGATTAAAATTGAAAAATTAGTCGTTATTGTTGACTTTTATTAGACAAGTGAGACCCAATAGCGGCTATATTTTCTATTTTAATTGAATTTTAATCGGTACCAAATGGACCCTTAAACACTTAGTATACACTTTTATAAAGCATAATATGTGGCTTTTTTAAGGGAGTGGGCAAACATTTGTCGAGATGGAATGGAATAAAATATGTGTTAGAATAAAAGGTGCAAAGTTTATAATCCACTCAAATTGTGGAGGGTGACTGGATTCATAAATCAAGTGGCTTTTGTATCACTTCGAATTTTGATTATTATGTGTCACAATCAATCAAATAAGGATATGTTTTAGGATATATTCAGAACTGTAAAGTCGTTTTAAATACGGTATCAGCTTAAATTGAAAGCTAAAAGAAACCGTCTTTTTTTTTTGTTCGAAAAAAGTTGTTTCTTACTTTTTAAGCTAAATCTAACATGCTTATATATTTAATTAAACGAGATACGATCAGATGTCTGTAAAGAAAATACGCTCTAACGAGTCCAAACAAGCTTTACGAACAAAATTCAAAAGTATAACAATATGTTAGGCCAGTGGATTGGTATAAAATATTATGTGGAAAATGACTTTTTTGCATGTCACAAGGATTCGTTTTTTCGTATCTTTTCATTTTCATTTTTTTTTTTTTTGTTGTGGGTTGGGGGGTGGGGGAGGGGAGGTGGAACAAGGTGACAAGGATTCCAAATGCAACTTCTTTGCTTATACTTTTAGTGGGCACGAACTCCTTTGCTTGTAGAAATTGCCGAGTTTCAAATGAAAATTCGGTAAAGTGAACAAAGACACTAATCATTGACATTCCTTATCTTTCAAGATTTGAGATTTTTAATGTTAAATCAACTGTCTAGCAACTCCTTTGCCGGTAAAATGGCTATTTGCATTAATTTCACGTCCATAGATTCAGACAAGAAAGTTTCTACTAAATGAATGCTTTGCTATAACTCACACACTGATAGGCACTATTCCAATAAAAAATGACATGTTTCTACGGTTTGGCCCTTTCTATTTAACGTCATTTTTCTCAAATTCATTTTCAAAAAAATTATTTAATGAATTTTATTAATTATTACTTTTTTTTGTACCCAGTTATCCCAACTTAGCTTTATTAATTTCCTGGATCACCAGCCACCAACCCCTCAGTAACTGACGGAGGTAAACCGCGGGTTATGCCCAAGTTGACCAGGGTTCGAGCACCCTTTATATTTCTAACCCCAAGGGAGTCTTCCTCCCTGATTATTAATCACCAAGCTGCTCCAACCAATATTGATTTATAATTCAATTGTCATGATATTCTAATATGACCGATTCTAATTTTTTAAGATTTGTATATAATTTCTCTACAAATTATCACATTTACTATAAATTCTCACTTTTCAATCAAATTTTCACGTAATTAGAACACAAATTTGTATTTTTTTTCCTATCAAATTGTGTATATGGAATGTGTCTGAACTCATTATATCTAATTTTACTTATATTTTTTGAATTGTGTTTATTTGATTGATTATTAGTATTGAATATTAGTTATGTGTTTCCTTCCGATTATTTGAATTGATTATTTGTA
>CAIGRO010085816.1:3087-15105 GCA_903798355.1 Fraxinus baroniana | reverse complement strand
TTTTTTTTTATTTATTTATTTTACAGAGCGAGGAAGAGAGGAGAAAACAAGATAGTGAAATAAAGGTGAGTGACTTTATTATTGTATTTAATGTTACCATTTGGACGATACATTTATATTTCTATTTTATAGATGCTCATAGGAAGAATTTGCGCTTGGAATCATGCAATTTGATGGGTTTTGGAGTTGATAGTAGGACTAGAAGCATGGATTTGTAAGATGGGATTAGTATATGGAGGATCTGACCGGAAATATCAAGTTATCAAAAATCCAGAGTAAATGATCTGGTTTGACCTATTTTCAATTTTAAACTGCGGAGACATTGTGTTACTACAATATTAGAGTAGACAGTACTAGATGAATGGTATCACCACAAATTGCCGTGGATGATATTATTTGATCTTTTAGTAAAAAAATGTCATTTTATACTAGTTATCTTATATCCAGTGTGGTTGACAATTTTGACTAGAGAATATTATCTACCTTAATCCACCATAATACCATCTACTTACTATTATCCATTTTAGTTCTATACTAAATTATTTATATGATCTAATACGATGTACCAAACACAACCTAAGGGTGAAAAGAGTAACTAACCTATTCCATTATTTACTTGTATATCAAACATCACCAGTAGAATCCAAATGAATTTCCCCTCCTTTCATTTTCAAATCTTAATCTCAAATCCATTTCAAAATTGGTTCCAATTTTACCTCCAGTGGTGTCCTCCCCCATGCTCTATTCCTTAGCCTAAGTCTCAAAGGCGGGGAAGAGACTACCTGGGTCGATCACTCGTTTCCTTTGTTTCGAGCTGGAGTAAGTGAGCAATCATCCATGAGTATGATCTACAATCAACAATTCCATCAGTGTAGTGAGCTTCAATAATGTACGTAGATCAGTCGAGGCATAGAATTACCTACATTTAGTATAAGGCCTTTGGGAAGCTTGCTCCGAGTAAACTAAGCCCTTGTCTGGCAGAGATATTTTGAAAATATATTCGGTGAAAAGGTGTTTTTTTGGAGAATGTGGAGTTAAAATTATTGGGAGAATATGTGATTGAAAATGAATTTTAAAAAAATGGGGATCGAAAAAGGCCTAAATATATTTTCGGATTTTGGATGAGGTTTGCATGCTCCTACATTTGAGACTTCAGTCTTCCAATGAGACCATATGACTTATTTTCTTGTCATCTACCGAATCTAGGTTATGTACTTGATCTTATGTTTATTAATTATTTTCGATTATGATTTTATGATGTTTATATGTACAACATTTAGCTCTTCATAAATGGTTTTTGCAACTTGTTCATAATCTTTTTCCACGTGAATGTTTACTTTTAATTAAAAATAGCATTACGCCCCTGTTTGGGGTGCATTATTTTCAGCTGAGTAGAAAAAACATGACCGTTAGGGGCTATGCGTGGGTCCCAGTTGTGAGAGAAATAGTAAAAAATGGTGGCTTGATTTGATTTGCAACGGTTGGATTTTGTCTAAAAATGAAGAGATAATGCTCAACAAACAGGGCCTACACTCAAAAGTCAAAACTACAGGGACAAAAAGTACCATACATCAACTTTTGGCTTTCTTTTCGCTATAATCTCCTACAATGACTAGATTTCTACCTCAGCCGTTTCTTTTTTATTTCTTGTTATTATGTTTGTGTTGTGCCAATGTGGCTCTATACTAATTACTAATAGAATTTCAAATAGAATAAAATAAATTCAGTTGAGCATATTTGTTGAAACTCTATCCAAAGTGTGTTTACTTGATCATAACAATTAATTTTTCCAAGTGTGCGCTTGCGGACACACTCGTTGTTGCCTGTTTTTGCATGCTATGAATGTGCAATTCTGAGAATGTATTTCAGCAATCAAGAAGCCAAATATTCTCCAGCTTATCACTGACGTTACAGGATTTGGGATCTCTCATAGTTTTGGAAACATTGGTTTTCTCAACTAAAATGACTTTCAATTTATTATTTTATCTCAGTGGGTTATTCATAAATTTGTTGTACCCGTGGTATGCATTTGATTACCCTTGGTGTGCATTTATAGTAGAAGATGACTTTTATTTCAATTATGATAAAGCTAACTTGTAGTATATTATATGCGTATTTAAGGTTTTCTAGTAATTTTTCACATAACATGACTCAATAATTGGATTGGATTTCATTGGGTTGAACAATTGGTCCTTCTCGACTTCATTTTATGAATTTAAATTGCAACTATTCAATATTCATGATAGTCAACTACAGGAGCTTAGTGGAGGAGTTTACTTTATGAAGCAAACTGTAGGCAATGCCTGTGGAACCATAGGGCTTCTTCATGCTGTTGGGAATATCACTTCTGAGATAAAACTTGGTAAGTGTTCTGCTGATAATTTAGATTAATTTTTTATTAAGTTGGGAATTCATATAATGCTGAAGATGATTCCTTCTCTTTAGTAGCTGCTTGCATGGAAAATTTTCCATTTATTGAGATTTTAATATTAATAATGACTGATGGTAGGATTTTGGTTTATTGAGCGGAAAGGGTCCAAATGGGCTGGAGAAATGGTGAAAGAATCAGGCAATACAGAGATATAAACTTTTATATACAGAAAGGAAAAAAGGTAGAAATGGTTCAGTAATAATCACTGAACGTGGTTTAAAAATGAGGTCGAAGAAGTTAAAAAGGCCGAGGATAGGATTACATTTGTTAGAGTTGTTTCAGCTGAAGTTTAGATTCTACTTCTTTCATGCATGCTTACAATTGCTTTGGTGTATCTTCGAATAATTTCGGCAATAGTTAATGTCCCTTTTGAATCTGTCACATCAAGGTTTTCATTCACACCTATTTGCTTATTGTTTTCAGTTGAAGGGTCGTTTCTAGACAGATTCTTCAAGTCCACTGCAAAAATGGATCCTTCAGAGGTCAATTTTTCTCGAACCTTTACTGTAATCAGTGTTTGGTTTCAAGTCATATGGTTTGCTTTGGTGTCTTTCTAAATATCCCAGAATACAATCATCTTGCAGCGTGCTGCATTCCTTGAAAATGACAGAGAAATGGAAGTTGCTCATTCAGTTGCAGCTACTGCTGGTGAAACGGAGGTTAGGTTATAGAAACTTAGTCATTGACAGATTACTTGGTAATTCTGCGATTTATAGTAGCTGCAGTGATAGAACCCATCTACAACTGTTGCTCTACTGTGGAAATCCCTTGTAGCTAGCTGCTGTTCTGATAACCTGGGAATTACTTGTTTAGTAATTGATTAAGCCAGCAATATGATGAGAGAATAAGAGAAGTATTGTAATGTGTTACTTTATATTGAATTGAAAATTGAAGCAAGGATTGTTGCACCGAAGGAAGAAAACTGAGATTGAACAGAACAAATTCCAGGCTATTTGAGAGGCCGGTCTCTCCTATTCCCTAACTGAATATCAGTCCAAAAACATGCATTATGCAGAACCCCCCTTATCCTATTTATAGGCATCCCACATCCTGTAGCACTATTACTCCTTTGCCCTTAACGTGGCTGCTTCCATATTGTGTGTGTTAACCCCCTTTTTCCTCCTTGAATACATGAACCTTATTGGATGTCTATCATGCTGTAGTCAAAAGGAAGTAATTTAGGTTTATTACTTTTTGTTTTCTGAGATGACATTCCAAGCTTCTCCGTGGAAGATAAGCTGATTATCGCCTGTTCTTTAATGGAATAGGAGCATTATTCCATTGCAAATTCAATATGGTCAATAAGTTATGCATGTAATATAGTAACTATCAATTAAAACTCTTACTGTTCGAGACTTACAAATATTGGCTTCTTAATCTGGTTTTAAATTTTGAGAACCATCTCAAAGATTAGATTTATAATTTTTTCCATGAAAAATGTAGCAGCATCTTTTAGCATCGAATTGTATTATTTTTCCAACGTAATTTTGTACCCTTGGTTCATGTTGACTCAATGCTTCAATTCTTAAACTAGTGCAATTGATTTGCCAGGTTGATGCCTAGGATCTTATCTAACTAGTAATTTGTGGCATTTGGAGTTGAACAATCCTAAGACATCTGTTTTCTTCCATTGCTACTTTAATATAGTTTAGTCTCTGGTAGTAGTGGACAAATATAGGCATGAAACAAGATGAACGAGAAATTTATAAATATTTCTGCATGCCCAGTCCTGATGTTGGAACCAAGACGTACGCAGCATGCCAATGGCTCATAGCTCAGACTCCATGGCCTTACCCTAAAGTTGCATAATAATTTATTTTTTTCATCTTGGTTCTTGTGTTCATCATTCCACCTAGAACTGATAGTAGCATATAATAATCAATCATGGTAAATGGTACCTTAATGTTTCAGTACTGCTCAAGGAGCTATTTGATCAGTCACTCGTTTTCAAAATTTTGGTCATTTTTATGAGATTTCTTATCATTATTTGGTCATGGTCTTGTTATTCAATCAGTTTAGTTTTATCAAGTTTATTTTCAATGAGTGGTGGGAAATTTGTGATCTCTGTCTGTTTCTCTTTACAGGCTTCAGATAATGTAGACGCACACTTCATCTGCTTCACATGTGTAGACGGTAAGTCTCTTTCTCTCTCCTCCCCTCCCAATGCAAGTGCAGTGATTGTAATATATAATTATAGGGAATTTTAAATAGGAGTGGTTACTCCATTTGTTAATGTGTAATAATAGCTATTCTACGAGGAAAATGATGATATATAGATGAGCATTTGGGAGCTAATTTATCTGATATTGGCATCATATTGCATGAGATAGATTGTGCAAGATTAGTGCTTTACTAATAGGTTATTGAGCTTGAATGTGTTTTTTGTATTAGACAACAGTAACAAGAAGCTAAGTTTTCTTCTCATAGAATTGAGTACAACTGCTTCATGAATCATTTTTTGTTATTCCGTTTATCACTTGTGGAAGGATTAAATATTCTGGAACAGTCTTAATGAATTTTAATTATCCTACGTTTTCCTCTTCTAATGTTCTGTTTTCGATTTTACAACTCTTGCTAATGAGACCTTAAGCTCTTTTCAATCATTTAAGACATCTTCCCTCAAATTATCCTCGATTTCCACTTTTGGTTTATGGTCTCATTTCTAGTTTTATCTATTTTAGCATGACTACATCCATCTTAACATTCTCATTTGTGTTATATTGATATTGTGGAAGTTTGGTACCTTACCTGTCCAATTTATTGTGTATTCAATTTTCTGCCGTACTTTGAGGCTTTCAGATTAGTAATGATTTTTACGATTCCATCTTGTGTTAGCTCACTATTTTAGCTTTTTGGAAGTTTTTCTTGAGCTTCATTTTCGTACTGTGCTCCTACTTGACTGTCCATCTTGCCCAGTGTGTGTTCTTTCCTATAATGCAAGCTTGATTTCCTTTTAATTACTGTACGATTGACAGCAAGATGGGAGGCTGTATAAGACTTCTGTGAGAATTGAATTATGTGTGTATTGGGGTGTGGGGGAGTGGAACAGTGGAATATGAATATCCGACAAAGCCTAGACTACCAGTCCAGATAGGTCCCATACAATCAGAAATTATATCAAGGGGGCCAATTGCTGCCCGCCATCTCCTGTGTCTCTGCTGCTGATTTAAAATTAAATGCATTGCCATGTTTAACCCTTGTTTGAGCCCCATTTTTTTCATCAAAATGCATTATTGAACAGTGATTTGATCCCATTTCAACCACATATTTTTCAATAAAATAATATTATACGCAATTTTAAAAAACAAATCTTATTTTTTAACCTCACAGTCTAGCATAGACATGGATGGAAGACTTACCAAACGTGCAATTTTGATCTATATTTTTTCCAAGTGAAACCCAATGCTTGTCTATGCTCATCTGCTTCAGTTTGGCGTAACTGAATCCACCTTCAGATCAATTGTTTAGTTCTTTATAGAGCAAATTTACCATCAGGATAAATATATACGACAAACTTGTTATTTACAGGACAACTGTATGAGCTTGATGGAAGGAAGGCAGGGCCAATTTCACACGGCGCATGCTCTCCAAGCACCTTATTACTGGTAATTTTCTTCATCTTTAAGGGTTAGATGGGAGAGGGTTTAAGGTTTTTTTTTTCTTCTCTAAATTGTTTTGGGTCTTTTCTTTTAAATCTGGTTGTTAAAGAAAAATGGAAAATGGCTAGTAAAAGAACATTGAGTAGTGCAACAAAAATGCTGCATCAAAATATATAAGTAAAATCAATAACAATCTGATGTCATGGAATCTTAAGCATTAAACGAATTCAAGTAATTGACACTGAGCAGTGGACCATGCTTCTGATGGCTTGAGACATATTGTGATTTGTCTGGAAGTCTTCCCTGGCATTTGAAACCTGCTCCTCCGATGGTTTAGGAAAAGTTTTTTTTTTTTTTTTTTTACCTGTAAACAAGCTTCCTTTGGTTGTCTCACACTTGTTTTCCCAGACTTATAGTTGACAACTATTTGTTAGTGCTAAGAAGGGTGGGGTTGACAAGCGTTGCTGAATTTTTTGCAAAATGTCATTTTGGTTGCTAAAATTTATTTTGTTCCAAGTAGGTTTCTAAACTTCAACTTTCTTCCAGTTGGATCACTTAAAACATTTGTTACAATTGGATCATGACTGTATGTGTGACTATTGCAAAAGCTTAATGCTGTCAAGTAGGCAAAAAAACTGCTACATTACATTTTCCGCAAGTCAAACTAACAGATATGGAAAGAGTGACCAAGTTGTAATAAAGTTTAAGTTTGGTGGCCTACTTGAACAAAATAAAATTTAATAATGAACATGAAATTGACAAAAATTGGAAGTATATTGTACTAGCATTTACAACATTGAGCCTTGAGGCATGTTATTCACTTGGGAGTATTTCCCATTTGTTTCCGGTTCTTCCATGTAATGATAATTTTCGTAGCCGCTATTTTGTCACTTGGATGTCTACTATTTTCTTACAGGATGCGGCCAAAGTTATTCAACAGATGATCCTGAAAAATCCCGAATCCATCAACTTCAATGTAATTTCTATCTCGAAGAAAACGGAAGCATTTGAATGATGTTCTTGACCACATTGTCTGGGTAGAAGCTGGACATTTGAGTGCTCCAAACTGACTTTAGGACATTTCTACATTACAGCTTCCTTGTCTTGGGCATAATTCATAGTCTAAAACATTCTGATGGGATCTGTTGCTTGAGAGGGTATTTTTTATTTTTATTTTTTTTAACCTACCCTTTGAGATGAATTTTACTTGGAGGCTACCGGTCCATACATGACGAATTGTTAAATGCCTGTAACATACTAAACACAACACTAGAGTTTGCGAATTTCAGCTGTTCACTCTTGCTGTTCTGAAAGTTAATATAATAATTAATTGCAAAATAATTGTTGTACGCAACCATTTACAAATTCTTTCACATGTTGGTGAGATGGCAAAAGAAAAATGAGGGAGTTTTATTTTTTTTAGTTGGTTGGTGATTTGACTTAATCATATTTCGTTACATCATCTGTTAGTAAACAAATTTGTAAGTTGTACATGTAACACAACCGTAATTAATTCTTTGAAGACGTATATAAGACATACTAGAAATGGGGAAGAAATATTTGTTATGTTTTGTTACAATGGGGAAGAAATATTTGTTATGTGATCATCACAATTGGATTTTCGATGCTTTGACATTTGTTGTATATTACCAATTATTGTAACGTTCTTGCTATCGTGATGATTTGTCGTTTTCTTGATTTCATCTCCCTTTTCAAGAATTGTTACTTGATAATATACATTCAAATTGTTAAATCTAACATAGCTTACCAAACATGTCATTAAGCATATTTATAGTCTGTTTGGTAATAATTAAAATTGAAAATATGACCGTTATTGGTCTCACCCGTCTAATAAAAGTCAATAATAACGACTAGTTTTTCAATTTTAATCCAATTTTAATCTCTACCAAACAGGTTCTTAGCCTTGGTAACTACCTAAATGAAAATGAAATGCAATGTTCCCACAAGAAATGACTCCTTTTTGGGTAAGCCTTTTTTTTTTTCTCCCCTAAACAGTAGTCGAATGTTGCAATTAACCTCTAGAAGAACACAAGGATAATACAGAAAACCGGGAAAGGGGGGGGGGGGGGGGGGGGGGGGGGGGGGGGGGGGGGGGGGGGGGGGGGGGGGGGGGGGGGGGGGGGGGGGGGGGGGGGGGGGGGGGGGGGGGGGGTTGCGTTGAAAGGAAAAAAGGCTGGCCTGTTTTCAACTTCTTTGCCTTCATTGGTCAGAGAACAAATTGAAGCTGGATATTACAAGGATTTCCTCATTGTAAATCAAGAATGATCTACCAGCTATGACGAATGAATGACGATAATCAGGATTACTGATTTCTGAGAAAATGCAAATCAACAGGGAGATCACTTTGTGAATGATAACCTCCCCAGCTTATCTGGACACTTAACTCATCATTTCCCATCATCTCTTGTTGGTCCTGTATCTTCCTTGCAGACATTACAACACTATGGCTACAGTCATGTATTTCAATCAGTTGCAGCGTCAGAATTTCTCCAATACCTTCAGGAATTTCTCCGAGGCGGGTACATTCCTTCAGGACGAGGCGTTGAAGTCTCGGAAAGTGGGTTTCATCTGCATCCCAGTTGTTTGGATCTGAATTCTCTATTAGCAGGAGCTTTAGTCGGAGAAACCCTCCCTCAACTGGTGACCAATTATCTCCGTCAAATGCAAAAGATCTGAGTTTAAGCACCTCAAGGTTGGGTAACATGCCAAGAATTTTCATGTCTTCCCATGGCAAATAGCTCCCACTTAAGGTCAACTTCTTCATGTTTGAAGGGAACACATTCTGCTCTGGAAGCCGATGCTTTCTTGGTCTGTAGAGAAAATTACATTTCAATGTTTCGAGATCATTTAAACAGACAAGATTACTTAAGCATTCCGAGATCCATTCAGTACCAAAGTCAGTTTCAGTAGCATAAATTTCCAATTTCCTTAGACGTGGCATCCCGGCATAAACTTCCTTAGAACAGCTGACAGGTCCTATCAATGTAGATATTGTTTGCAGGTTATTTAAGCTGTTCTCAGTTCCCCAGCTATAAGGGAGTGGAAAGTAGCATCCCCTTTTCAAGTGAATATGCCTCAGCTGTGACATGCTCCATATTTCTCTTGGCAAGTACTGGCCCTCCCAGATGTGATCAATAATCAAAGTTTGTAGGTTCTGAAGTTTGGATATTGATCCAGGAAGCTCGGAATTTGTGGAGAGTGCCAAATACCTCAAACGAACCAAGTCAACTACTTCAATTGGAAAATGATTAGAACGCAGCAGCATAATATCCAATACCATGAGCAATTTGAAGTCTACTTGAACCAAGAATTCCAGCAGAAAAATGTCTGGCAGAATTTTGTTGACGTCAAAGCACAAAAAAGAACGAGTGAGGGGTTGAGAACCCATTGAGTAGTAATAGTGGAGGATACTCGCATGGAGACTAATACGCCGGGGATATATTGATTCCATTTGAGGGATTGGAGCATAACGCTTTATTACCTGTAAAAAGTTTTGATTCAGGGATTCTCTCAAGCATACATCGCGCAGAAGATCGTGAATGTGACAAGTTTTGATTCTACCATTAGACCTTCTTTTTCCAACTAAAATCAGATTTCTGCCTACAAGATCCTCCAAGTAATCCTCTGCTACCTCTTCCAGACGTTTCCCCCTTACTGGCTGAATAAACCCTTCAGCTACCCACAACCATATGAGTCTTGATGCTGGGATTTCATAGTCCTGCGGGAAAGCTCCCATATAAAGGAAGCATGGTTTCAAAAGATTAGGCAAGTAATTGTAACTTAAGGCAAGAATATCCGTGCAGTGCTGTGGCTTTTCAGCAACAAGAGATACTACAGTCTCTGCAATTCTCTTCCAGCAGTCCAGTGTTCTGCTCACATTGTTCAGGAGCCCTGCAACTACAACAATAGCTAGTGGTAGCCCTTGACATCTTTCTGCAATTCGCTTGCCCATTTCGACCAGTTCAGGAGGGCAGCTTTCTTTGGCAAACAACTTGCTCTCCAAAAGCTCCCAACTTTCAGCAGCTCGCAGGAAATGCATGCGATGAGCAGAACTCTTAGAACTGATATAAACAGCTACTTCAGTGTGCCGACTAGTTAATAGTATTCGGCTTCCAATCACATCATCTGGCAAAAATTGTTTAAGGAAATCCCAGGCCTTGACATCCCACAAATCATCCAAAACAATCAGATATCTCATACCCTTCAAAGTTTTGTACAGTTGTTCGCCTAATTCTTCATTTGTCTTTTTGCAAATTTCATCTGTGATATTGGTGAAACATCTTAAAATTCCCAACAACATTTCTCTCATTCGATATGATAGAGATAGATTATATCCTTGAGATCCAGTGATCCACGCACGAACATAAAAGTGATGAATGATAATCGGATCATTGTAAATTCTTCCAGCAAGAGTCGTCTTACCTATGCCACCCATGCCTATGATTGGAATAACTTTGAGATGGGATGGAAATCCTGTAAGTCTTTGAAGCAATGCTTTGATGTCATTATCAATGCCCACAAGCCTGTCCTCTGCATTTAGAGAACTTGGTGACAAGTCTTGATCTGAAGGACTTTCATGGGGCAGAACTTCTGTATCACAGATCTGTTTATCAAAAAATCTCAAGGCTTCTAGCTTGATCGACTTGATCTCTTTAATGAACTGTGAAAAGTTTTGGTGGGCGATCAAGGATATCCGACTATACTCGATCTTTCTTTCCGGAATATCAGCGTTACGGATATAGCTGATATACACTTGAGAATCAACGAAATCTGCAGCACGGTAAGCTGCATCACTTATCCGTTTCTCCAAATTTTTCACATCATGATCATACATTTTCTCTTGGGAATCCTTGAGGGATATTTGCAATAAGCTAACTTCCTTGTAAAGAGATTCAATGTGTTCTTTCTTTAGACCAATGGGACGTGCCTGGGAATGCAAGAGTTCTTCTAGATCCCGCATCAGTAAAACTACGGCTGCATAAGCCATATCTTCACCGATTAAATTCTACAATCCCGGGCTAATTGATTCTCCAAAGTCCAGTTTCTTTTGCACAGATTTGACTGACCAGCTCTTCCTTTCAGAACAATCCAGAGATAAGAGATCCTGAGAGTTGCATCGGTAGAAGTTCTGATTGAAAGGGTTGCTATCAATAAGAGTAATGCCTGAGTTTAACAAAGAAGGCGAAAACCCACCAACCAAATATTTAACAAATTAAACGTTAATCCACCAACCAAAAGAGTGGATATTTCCTGGAATTCTGATTAAGACAGAGAGATTATCCAGAATCCTAGAATTTTATGGGGACTTAGCACATTCGTCCCCAACTTATACAAAATAGATTATTAATCCATCCTCAACCTTTTTATCACCAGACATTCCAACATTTGACTTAGCCCTTGTTTGAAATCCATTTTGGGTTGAAAAGAATTTTTAGAATAGTGATTGATGTAAGAATGTGTAGTGAAAAAGTGATGAAAAGTTTTTGATTTGTGTGTAATATTATTTTGTTAGGAGAATGTGAGGTTGAAATGAAAAATGAGAATGAGAATGAGAAAGAGAAAGAGAAAGAGAAATGAATGGGTGTCAAACATGGGCTAATTGTAAGCCGAAGAAATGGTGGTAGGTGGTCGGTTGACCCGATCACTGTTCCACAATGGCTTTTGACCAAATTGAAGTAAAAAAAAATAAAAAGGTAACAAATTTAAAGAAATTACTATTTCAAAACTCATTTTTATTTAGAGCTTGTTTGACACAGCTTAAAATCCAATTAAAATTGAAAATATAAGCGTTATTGAGTCTCACTCTTCTAATAAAAATCAACAATAACGATTAATTTTTCAATTTTAATCTGATTTAATCTATGCCGTACACGCCCTTAAACATACATTCTCTAAAAAATCACTATTTCAAAACTCGTTTTTCCCAAAAAAAATTCTTTTAAGCACCCACCCCCCCCCCCCCCCCCC
>CAIGRO010085796.1:0-13277 GCA_903798355.1 Fraxinus baroniana | reverse complement strand
AGAAACCAAAATTGATCCTTTAGCTGTCTAGCAGATGAAGGTTACTGCATCGACACATATCAACCCACATTTAGCTATATTCATCCCCTGCTTTCTTCCTCTTTTTTTTGGTTAGGTCCAAATATAGGCAACTCTGTATAAAAACATTGTGGGCACATTGTTTGCTTGATTGATGTAAAGGTGGTTGATAGGAGAAACCAAAATTGATCCTTTAGCTGTCTAGCAGAAGAAGGTTTAGCATGCCTATGGAGTGTATTTATTCTATCAATATTGGAGTGACTTCAAAATCTTATCAGTTCAAATTTAACTGCTCAACCTTTCTATAGGTTCACAATCCATTATTATTTTTCTTTGTTTTAATGTTTTCTTGTTACCTTTGTGAGATACTATCAGTATACCATGCTATGAGTGGTAAATAGTTGATGGCAGTCGGAGTTTTAATGTGATAATGTTACATCCTACTCATTAGCCTACAGACGTTATATGGGAAGGTCCTAAGATCGTGTATTGATTGAGAATTTTATTGCAGGAACTTTTATTTTTGATGAAGGATGACTTTCTACTTTTCTTGACCTTATTGGCAAAGCCTCTGAAGTCTACATTTGATACTTTCAAACCAAATACTACTGTGGCAGAAGAAACTCTAGTGAGACAGCTGAGAGAGAGCTTCTTCGCGACCATCCAGTTAGCATTATTCCATTACTGTATGATAATGATTTCATAATCTTATTGTGGGATTTGCAGGTTATCATTCACGAGATTCAAATGCTAAATAAGCAAGTTTTCATGCACATTATACACTTCCGTTTACATATGTTTGTTGGCAAGATTTGGTATGAGATCCTTTTGATTCTTTTGTAACGAAGGTAGTACCTAACCTAGAATGTACAGTCATAAATGAAGTTTATCTTCTACATATTTTCTACCTCTCATCTTTGTGTACCTTTGGAGGTCGGGTTAATGCCCTCTCCACATCTTCTCTAAAAAGATGCCACAAAGTGCAAAAGGATCAAGGGCGAGTCAAAATAGAAAGTGGATTCATGAACCAGATCCAAAAGTGCCTACTAGACGGTCATCATTTAGCTGCTTGATGGCTGCTACAACGACTAAACATTCACAAGGATTGCTTTTCAAAATGAATTTGATTGTGACACTCGTTGTTCTTATTCTATATTTTATGACATTTTCCTTCTACTTTCAGGAAAATAATATGGCCGCCTCAAATTTTTTTAGTTCCATCATAACTTTAAATATTTTTCCCATTTTTGAAATAAAAATGACATAAACAACATGAGTTTCTCTCTTTAGTTTCTCTCGGCACCAATTAACTTCCATTTTTTCCCTATCTTTTATTCTCTCTATTTTCACTTATTTTTAATGAATTATCTTGATTATTCTTTTTTATAATCCCGTTATTAATTTTTTATTTCAACCTTTAGCAAGCCTTTAACAAGAATAGGAGCAAAAATAACATAAAGGACATGCCTGATTCTCTACCAAACACCCCAGCCCCGCCACCCCCACAGGCCTACACCCTCCCAATGGAAAACCACCACCGATTGGAACAAGGAAGGAAACTACCCTTCTCTAGCTTTGACAACATAGAAAATTGATAAGTGTATTTTACACACTTATTCGAGTCTTTAATTATGGATATTTTGAAGTTCTTTTGATTAATTATGTTCATATATTATGTTTATTATGTGAAACTTGATTAATGTAAGAGGGATTGAAATATTGGCAAAAAAAGGTAAAATTCAAAGTATGAGGAATAAATTGAAACATTTCAATAGTTGATTCAGACAACAAAATGAAGATTGAAGATGTTATGTGTTCAATTGGATGCAATTACAAGTTAAAGGATTGAAATTGTAAGAGAAAATGACTTAAAAGAATAAAAATCAAATTCAGGGTCTAAAATGCGAGTTTGGAAGCTTGTATAACTCCGCGATTGCCCATTTATAAAGCCGGGCGATTGCACGTTTGAGGAATAAAAAACAGTGGCTAAAAAATATGTCTGGGCTAGAGCTCGAGTTTTGCTTGGACAATCTAGCAAACGCGGAATGTTTCCTTTTTTTTCTGTCAAAATTCTACATGGAAACTACTTGCAAGATTTTTGACCTAATTTAATCTCTTAAAAAAAAAGGTTGAACTCCAACCTTGAGGGCCCCACCGACCCTGCCCTGAACCATCGTGGAGGAGGTAAATCGCAGGATGTGCTTCCCAGGAGCCAGGGTAGAGAGCTTATGGATAGGCTTGGGCTATTAACCCTANCCAACCTTGAGGGCCCCACCGACCCTGCCCTGAACCATCGTGGAGGAGGTAAATCGCAGGATGTGCTTCCCAGGAGCCAGGGTAGAGAGCTTATGGATAGGCTTGGGCTATTAACCCTATGGTAACTCCCGCTTGCAACAAAGCCAATTCCACCTTTGCAGGAAATCGAACTCTGCATACTACCGCGCTGAGCCCTAACCGCCATCCCCTTTGTCACTGGGAGATTTGCCCTGGGGGCGACCTAATTTAATCTCTATAAATACATAACATGGGTAATCAATATAAGGAACTTCTGATGTACCTCTCACACACCATTATTCATCAATTACATCAATTAGTGAGGCAAATTCATTGATCTTATGAGAAAATTAAAGGCAATTTCAAGATTTCATCAAATTAAAGATTGAACCTTGATTTTTTGGTAAAGGTGAGAAGGTGCAATTGGAGATTTATCAAGAAATCATTTAAGATTTCAAAAATCTATTTGATCTTATCAATTTATTAAAAATCCGGGGTTATATTCTTCAAATTAAACATGTTTTCATGGGATTTTGTAATGCTAGGCTGGAGTTTTAATTACTAAGTTATTGATGAACTCTTATTATGATGTTTTAATATAAATTCTATAATTTGACACGCAATACGTATTTATTATTTGATAATTGTTATTGGATTCAATTACTTGATCACCAGTTGGATTGATTGTGAATTTTATTGATTATCGGAAGTGACAACATGATAGATACCACTTTGTAACAATCATTATAAAGTTCGATAGAGAATATAGATATATTGTTATACTTTGAATGATAGCTATAAGTTCTAATATTTTTAATGCATACTTTCATGTTCACATCTTTCATAAAGATATATGAAGGTCACGTGAGAAGATATATTTAATTGACATCGAGAGATACATTTAATTAATTTATGAGCATTTATCATCAAGAATGTGCACATATTATCATATTATTATTTTTGCATTAAAATGTATTAATAAGGGGGATTCTAGGTCTTAGTAACCATCCAATCTAAATTTATAAAAGTTTCATAATTTGCTCACTAGAATAATTAGTTAAATTAGCATAGATTCTTTAACAAAATTTACTATTCAATTAAAGTTGAAATTAATTGATCCTAGATTAAATGCATAATCTTTGTGGGAATGATATTTTACTTATAATTATATTACTTGTTCGCGATACTATACACAATGAAACGATAAAAAACAACCCATGGGTCTCCATTTCTCTGCTATTTTTCAACTAAAAAAAACCGATGGAGGGAGCATTATGTTTGTTTTCTGATAATAGCAATAAAAATTGGAATCAGAATTATTAGATGAAAGGGTGTGGTTACGCTTCTTCTGACAAGGCTCCCAATCACCTCAACGTGGCAGCCGCTAGCAAGTCAACAATACCCACACTCTATATCATTCTCCTACTTGACCAAGGTGATGCCACATGTAAGGTAGTCGATGTGATGCATTACTTTCGTCGATGTGCCATGTAGAAACTAACCTCTATGGCCTAGGTGGGGTGCCACACATGATGCAGGAAAGGAGTTTACAACCAACCTCACTTACCAAAGGCACCACTCATTTCACATCTTCCTTCAAGAGATCTTCTGTATAAGATGTTCCCGCAATTGTTGATGTGACATCTCTACAGCATGCGCCTAAAAGGTCAAATAATCAATCTATGAATCAGAGGACAGATCTAGGCACTAGGGTTGCTACTTTTTCAAAAGCATTAATGGTCGCCTAACCTATGATGGATAGATTGACACCTAGGAAATGACACATCGGCCATAAGGATGAGGCCACCTATCTTTCCACCCAATGGTCAATATCACACCTTTTATTATAAAAGCTTACACATTGTATCATTTAAAGATAATGAAACTTTAGACTATAAAAGCTAAGTTTACTCTCAACTTATATTCACTTCATACCCTTTCGGATCCGACCTTTAACACTTAGGGGTTCACATTTCTAGCACGTCACATACCTATTCATTTATATATCAATTGACTTGACAGTCAGAACGTGCACGATCCCCTTCCCTACTACTAAAGATAGACCTAAAAGCTACTTCCCATGGCAAGACCTCATGAGCAAATGTAAAGACCTCAAAATGACCCCCCACCTAGAAATAAGCGAGAGAGAAGGTCAGCAGAGGCCACATGAGAGCAAGCAAAAACATCTTAACCACCTTTATATTAAGCTGTCAAGGACTTTGATGGACCATATAGCCCTAACCTTCATTTCTCCCATGAACTCCAATTTGCCCCTAAGCCTAGCCACTTCATGCTTCCAAAGGTTCCTATATACAAAGGAAAAGGTGACCTAGAAGAGCACCTCAACATCTACAATACTCATATGAGTTTGAGAGATGCTATACCAACTTTAAAGTACATAGTCTTCCATTTAACTCTTGGTGGAGTGGCCAAGAAGTGGTATAATAGAATTCATCCGAGGAGTATCAGGAGTTAGTCTAACCTCAAAAGGTATTCTTGAATCAGTACCTATCCAAAAGGGATGGAGAAGTTCCCATTCAACGCTTCCAAAACATGAGGCAAGTAGCAAGTGAAACGCTAAAGAGCTACTTGGCCCATTTCATCGATCAAATAATATATTGCGAGAAGGTCACCGATAGAGCAACAGTCTCCATCCTAAAGGGAGGCCTTAACATTAAAACCCTATTTTGGATTAAAAAAAAAAAAAATCTCATCTAATAATCCGCCACTTCATGGAGTTCTAATAAGTATATTTTATACACTTATTCGGGGCTCTAAAATATTGACATTTCATAATTATTTTAATGTAATTATAGCCTAATTTATTATATAATGTGTTATTAAATGAAACTCAATGAATGGAAGTGAAATTGAAACCAAATTGGCGAAAAAGGGCAAGGTCCAAAGTTTGGGGGCTAAAGTGTAAATACTCAAAAGTTGTGTTGGAACTCATAATGAAGATTCAAGAATTCTATAGGTCAAATGGATACAATTAAAGGTCAAAATGAGTGAAAATATGGCGAAATATTTTCACAAATCAATTTTTAACCACACAAGGATGTCTAGATTTTTAGTTGGAGATTTAGATACCTTTTTGGCCTAGTAAACGTTTGAATTAAAAAAGAGTTATTTCTAGCAAAGGTTTAGGTTTATCCCTTTGCGTTAAATTTATAATGCATTTTGAATCGTCTTAATCAGATATCGGGAAAAAAGTTATGACAAAAATACTGAAGCAGACGTAAAGTTTCGAACAGTGACTCAGTGCCTAGGTGTTGCAGGGCTACTTATTTTCAGCAACGCAATGCCCAGGTTATGCAACCACAGTGCTTTGGTGCTATTTCAAAGGTTATCGTGGTGCTTAGGCGCTGCGCAGCGCAGCAAATTTTAGGTTTATGCTGTTTGGGCCGCGAAAAGCCCAGGAAAAATAATTTTTGAAAAACTGTGTAGGGGAGTATAAATAGAAGAAATGAGAAAATTTTAAGGGGTTTCACACATCAAGAAAACAAAGATACAAATAGAGATTAAGAGCACAACTTAAAGGGAGGAAAACATCAAGAAATTCAAACTTTGAAACAATGATTGGAAGCAGAATAAGATCTTGGTGCAAGCTTTATTTCTTTTTCTACATCTATATTTTGAATCTAGTGATGTACCCGATATCAACTCTTTGTTTTGCTTCTTAATTTATTATGAGTAGCTAAACTTTAAATTAGGGCGAACAATGTAATCTACTTCAAAACCTTTATGTTTATTATTCAAGATTCTTGGTATTTTATCGTTTATATGTTGATTTTACTATGAGTGTAATGTATAAAATTACTTGATCACTAATTTGATGACTTTCTGAATCTTTTATGAATCGAGATGTGAGTTTGAGATTTAGACCATATGGTAAAATCCGGTAATTTAGTATAACATGTAGAGATGCATATACTAAATATTGCAATCATACATGAATTCTTAGAACTAAAATTTTGTTTAACTAAGGTAGATTTGCATAGACATATGGGATTGAAATAGTAAAATAGGCTCAATGAGAACTCGAGAAGGATAAATTGAATACCATAGAAGAATTCGATCGAGCACTACATTAGGCTCTTGAATCTTGACTTAGGACTTAAAGGTGATCAATATGTGAAATTGTCCCTAATTTTCATTCATTATTTGAAATCTCAACAAATCTGTGTGCATTTTAGTTAAGTTACACTGTTTAAATAAAAAATTCATATCAACGCATAAATCTTTGTCTACTTTCATCAAATAGGAGTTGGAAAATTTTAATTAAGGTATAAAGTATAGTTCTCGTGGGAACGATAATCCAGACTCAAAGATCCACTATATTACTTGTTACGATATTGTACACTTGCAATAGAAAAAATACAACAAGTTCTACGTAGTAGGTAACAAGTTAGCCTACCATGGAGTCTTAGGAATACATGCACTGAAGGTACTATAAGCTATCACATTTATACAGTACCTATGCATGAAGTTCTCCATGGAACATGGCATTGCAACTGTTAAAGGTGACTAAATGGGGTCTAGGGAGTGCTATCTCAACTCTCCAAGGATGACTGGGCCACGTAATATTAACATGGTGTTACTTGACACTGAAATGATCAATGACCAATAGAAGAGTAGACCCTTGAACAAAGAAAAGATGTTGAGGTGGTAGACACCACTAAAGAAGGGAAGGCCCCTAAAAAATCGAAAGCCACTAAAGTAGGCCATGAATGAAAAACCCTTGAAAATGTGGAGGTCTCTAAAGAAAAGGTCATGAATAGAACCATCCTGGAAAAAAAAGGCCTCTGGAGAAGAGGCCATGGATGAAAAAACTTCTAAAAAATGTAAGGCGTCATGAATAAAATAGCATTTGAAAAAGGTAAGCACCTGGAGAAGAGGCCATGAATGAAAAAACCTTGAAAAATGGGCGACATTTGAGAAAGAGGTCATGAATAGAACAATCCCTAAAAAAATAGGAGGCCTCTGAAGAAGAGGTCATGAATGGAACAATCCCTGAAGAAATGGAGACCTTTGAAAAAGAGGCCTTGATGGAAACAACCTTTAAAGAAGTGAGGAAAAAAGGGTCATATTTGATTAATGATGAGGCCTCACTTTGCCTCTGCACAATGAGACTCCAACTTTTCAAGGCCATACAATACCTCATCCTTACCTATGCATCAATGTTTCATCCATGTAAGACATCATCTTTGCCTATCTACCTTGGCCTACAAGGCTTCATCCTTGCCTATGCATTAGCACTATAGCCATACAAGGTCTCATCCTTGCCTATGTATCAGTTCCTCAACTATATAAGGTCTCATCCAGCCTGTGATGCACCTTGACCATACAAGGCCTTATCCTGTTATAAGTGTCGACTCTTCAGCCATGTAAAGCCTCATCATTGCTTATACATTTTGGCTATGCAAGTCCTCATCCCATCTATGCATACAGTAGCCATGCAAGCTTCATTCCACCTATGCATACAACATTTTGGCTGTACAATGCATCATCCTTGCCTTACAGTAACACTTCAGCTATGCAAGGACATATTTTTGCCTATACACCTCGACCATGTAAGGCCTCATCCTTACCTATGCATCAGCGCTCTGGCCATGCAAAGTTGCCTATGTTCCTCGGCCATGAAAAAACCTCATCCTTGTTTATACATCAACGATTCTATCATACAAGGTCCATTCTTACCTATACATCATTGCCTCAGTCATATAAGGGCCTTATCCTTGCCTATGCATGTGCTTCAGCCATGCAAGGCTTCATTATCCTCCCATGAATGAAATATTCACCATGGAGGAAGTCCTTAACATGGATGAGCTAACTCATGCAAAGATGTCTACTTTGAAAAGAGAGGTGAAAAGTACCTCAATAGAAGGCCCACCTTGAATACCTATGAAGACAACGTCTTCCATAGATGAACCATCCATAGTGTAAAAACCCTTAACAGGGATACACGGACTCCATGTAATGATGTCCACTTTGAAAAGAGAGATGAGAAACACCTCAACAAAGGACCAACCTTGGATGCTTACGAAGATGATGTCTCCATAGATGAACTATCCACCAATGGAAGAATATCATAACATGGATGAGCTAGTCCCATACAAGGATGTCCACTTGGAAAGGAGAAGTGAAAAGTACCTCAACAGAGGACCCACCTTGGATACCTATGAAGATGATATCTTCCATGGATGAACCATCTAACATAGAAAAAGTCCTTGACATGGATGCGCCAATCCCATGCAAGATGTCTACTTCGAAAGTAGAGTTGACAAGCACCTCAACAGATGACCAACTTCGGATACCTCGAAGAAGATGCCTTTCATAGCTGAACCATCCACCTGAAATAAGTCCTTGACACGGATGTGT
Source organism: Fraxinus baroniana (assembly GCA_903798355.1). Lineage (NCBI taxonomy): Eukaryota > Viridiplantae > Streptophyta > Magnoliopsida > Lamiales > Oleaceae > Fraxinus > Fraxinus baroniana. The sequence continues at coordinate 4,604 of CAIGRO010085796.1, read as the reverse complement.
CAACCCCATACAAGGATGTCTACATCAAAAGGAGAGGAAAAAAAACTTAATAGAAGGCCTACCACGGATACCTTTGAAGATAATATCTTTCATGGATGAATCATCCACTATGGAGAAAGCCACCCCATGAAAGAAAGTAGTCCATTTCGAAAGAAGACGTGAAGAGCACCTTAAAGAAGGGCCACCTTAGATACTTACAAAGATGATGCCTTGAAATAAAGAAAGAAAATAATGTCTTGATTTTATTCATATGAACGATACAAATATATTACATATCGAAAAAACTATATTAGGAAAATATACGAAGAGAGTGTTTGGTGAGGATTAAAACTAGATTTTTAGTAGATTGTGATAAAAAAATTTTGGAATGTGTAGTTGAAAAATTGTGGGACCCATGAAAGATGTGGTTAATATTGATTGTTTAACTTTAATTTTAATCCGGACCAAATAGGGGTTAATTAGGAATCCTATACTAATTAGGAATCCATATAATTAAGCATATAATTTATTTACACTTTTTTAACATTTTTTTCTCAAGCTGGAGCATAGATATTACTCATGCCCAGCTTGTTACAAATATAATCAACCCAAATTCCATTTAGAACCTCTGTGAACATATCTCCTAGTTGTTCTCTAGTTTTCACATATCCTAGAGAGATTAAGTTTCTTTGCATCTTTTCACGAATAAAATGACAATTAATCTCAATATGCTTAGTTCATTCATAAAACACTGGATTAGAAGCAATATGAAAAACAACTTGATTTTCACACCATAATTTTATTAGCATTGAAGCCTTGAGACAGACTTCAATTAAGAGCTTATATATCCACATAATTGTACCATAGATCTATATTTTGATTCTGCACTAGATCGAGACACAATATTTTGTTTCTTACTTTTTCTATGAGATCAAATTTCCTTCAACAAAAACATAGTAGCCAGTAGTGGATCTTCAATCAATCTTAGAACCTGCCCAATCTGCATCCGCGAAGCATTTGATATGAGTATGTCCATGATTTCTGTACAGTATCCCATATCCATGAGCTCCCTTTAAATAACATAGGATATGTTCTAAAGTTGCCCAATGGTGAACTCTTGGGGAAGACATGAATGGACTTACAATAGTAACAGATTACGTAATATCAGGATGAGTTATTATAAGATAGTTCAATTTCCCAACCAATCTTCTATACTTCTCAAGATCTTCAAATAAGTTACCATATTTGGTAAGTTGCAAATTAGGAAGCATTGAAGCACTGCTTGGCTTAGCTCCCAGCTTTCCTATCTCAGTTAATAAGTCAAGCACATATTTTCTCTGAGATAAGCGACTCCCTTTCTTACTTCTCGTCACCTCAACACCCTTATTTTCTCTGAGATAAGAAGATGCATTGATTGCTTCTTGTCACCTCAATTTCCCAAGATATACTTCAACACCCCTAAATCTTTCGTGTGAAATTAGGTGTGAAAAAATGACTTTAGAGATAAAATCCCCATAGTATCACTGCCAGTAATAATAATATCATCAACGTACACAATGATAAGAATAATGCTGGATTCAGACTGTTTTAGAGGACTGAGTGGTCAAACTTGCTCTTTTGCATTCCAAACTTTTCCATCGCCTAACTTAATTTTCCAAAATAAGTCCGTAGACTCTGTTTTAAACCATATAAGGACTTTTAGAAATGACACACTTTTTCATGCTCTCCCTGAACAACAAATTCTTAGGTTGCTCCATATAAACTTCATCCTGGAGATCACCATGTAAGAAGGAATTTTTTATGTTCAATTGATATAAAGGCCAATTATGAGTAGCTTCCATAAAATAAATAAGCAAATAGATGTTAATTTGGCAACACGAGAGAAAGTGTCAAAATAATCTACACCATAAGTCTGAGCATAGCCTTTAGCTACCAGACGAGCTTTAAGTCTAGCCAATGATTGACTTTGACTGAAAACACCCGCTTATATCCAATAGCCTTTTTCCCTTCAAATACGTTCACTAAATCCCAATTACCATTAGCATCTGAAGCATTCATCTACTCTATCATAGCATCACACCAACTAGGATGGAATGAGGCTTCATGAACAGTTTTCAAAAGAGTCATAGAGTCAAGGGAGGCAACAAAAGAACAAGAACAAGAAGATAAGTGATCAAAAGAAACAAAAGATGAAATAGGATAAGTGCACTGAAATTACCTTTGCAAAGAACAATAGGTAGATCAAGATCATGGGACATTGGATCTGATGCTGAAGAAGAGACAAGTGACAAACATGCATCATGAGGGTCATGTCGTCTGGAATAGACCTGGTGAATAGATGGTAGTGGTGGTTTGCGATCAACAGGTATAGAAGCAATATTAGTTAACTAATGAGTGACACGGTAAACTAACAGATCATCATCCTTTCCCTGATTGAAAGAAGTATAAGAAATGGGAAAGAAAGGAATATGTTCCAGAAAGGTAACATCAGCAGACACAAGATACTTGTTAAGACTCTAACAGTAGCATCGATACCTTTTTTGTAGGCGAGAATAACCCAAAAAAAACACATTTTAAAGATTTAGGATCTAATTTAGTTACCTGGGGATGAACAGCATGAGCATAACAAGTACTACCAAAAATTCTAGGTTCAATAGAAAATAATGGTTTAGAAAAGAAAATGACACTATAAGGAGTCTCACCATGAAGAACAGATGAAGGCATTTGATTAAGTAAGAAACAAGTTATGGAGAGTGCATAAACCCAAAACTGCTTAGGAACATGCATTTGGAACATGAGTGTCCTTGCTGTCTCAAGCAGATGTCTATTTTTTCTTTCAGCCACACCATTCTGAGAAGGTGTGTCAACACACAAGGATTGGTGTACCATTCTCAAGCATGTGAGTCCGAGAAGAATCGAAAAAATATTCTTTGACATTATCATTTGTCAATATGTGCACAGAAACATTAAACTATATTTTAATTTCAGCACAAAAGGCACTAAAATGAGAAAATAATTCAAAACGATTCTTCATTAAATAAAGACAAGTCACACGAGAGAAATCATCAACAAAGGTAACAAAATATTGAAATCTAGTTTTGGACACAACAGGACAAAGACTTTAAACATTTGAATAAACTAACTCAAAGAAAAATGAGCTCTCTTATTGACTTGAGGAACTGATGACAGATGATGATGTTTTGCAAACTGACAAGGCTAAAAATCTAAAGACGATACATTTTGAAATTGAGGACTTAATTTCTTCAACAAAGAGAAAGATGGATGTCCCAACCAATAATGTGCTTCAAAAGGAGTTAAGACACCGGACCACAAAATCAATTTGGGCACTTGGGTATCCAGAATATAGAGACCACCTGATTCATGTCCTTACCAATAATCCTCTTCGTCATAAGATCCTGAAAAAGGCAATAATCAGAAAAAAAAAAATGAAATACAACAGTTCAGGGTCCGAGTAATTTTGTTCACATACATTAAACTGAAAGCAAATTGTGGTAGACTTAAGACAGAAGATAAAGAAATTAATGGAGTTGGATTAATAGTGTCAAAACCAAGAACAGAAGAAGTAGATCCATCAACTAAAGTAATAGTTGAAGGAGATGTATGTGACTGAAAAGTGGAGAACAGACTAGGATTACCTGTCATATGATCTGTGGCACCAGGATCAATGACCTATTTTGAGGAAGAAGAAAGAAGAAATGTATCGGGTTTACCTATCTTAGTAATGGCAGAGATAGGTTGAGATGAATTCTTCAATGCTTCTTGGTACTAAGTGAATTGAACAAATTTATCTGTAAAAATCCTAATGGTCTACTCAGAGGATGAGATGGGTGTAGCAGTAGCAGCTGAATGGTACTGATAGAAAGAAAACCAGGCAATTGATGAAGAAGATGATGGAAGAAACTGACCGATTATCTTTGAACCAGTATACTCATCTTGTTATTATCATCTATACAAATGAAGATATATAGAAGAGAAGAGGAGGTAAAAAGGGTAAAAGCTACTCCTAACAAACTATAACAAAAAGAATGATGGTGCACCTATCCATGTACAATTTTCGAGCATGTAGCTGGCTGATAAGCTCAAAGCCTTATGGAATATTTACATTACCAGCTGATAAGTTAATTGCATTGTATATCTAATAGATAAGCTAACTAATTTACTTTCGTCAACGTTTAAAAAACATTGCCATATCTATCTACGGCAACGTTTGGCAAAAGTTGCGAAATACTGTCTTTCGCTAGCTACGGCAACGTTTGACAAACGTTGCACAACCAAACATTACTGTAGGGTGGTTTTTTTTTATTTTTATTTTTATTTATTAACAATAACAATTTATGCAAATAGATTGACTAAATTGAAAATGCATCTTCGAACAATTTTGGAATTGTGTAAAAATCGATAATTTCCAGTGTTCTAAATAGCGCGCAATAGCACACGCTATTGCGCGCCATAGCGCGAAGCGTGGCCTTGACGCTACGCTAAGTGGCTTTGCGTCTAATATAGCGATCAACGGAAATCGTTGACCGCTATTGCGCAATAATGCGCGCTATAGCTCGCAATACCCATCTTTTTTTTAAAAAAATTATTTAATTATTTGTTTATTT
>CAIGRO010085720.1:0-15604 GCA_903798355.1 Fraxinus baroniana | reverse complement strand
TTATTTTATTTTATTTTATTGTAGAACGAGTAATGTAGCATCACTATCAGTGGCCCAGTTCATTTGCAGAGTCAAAAGAATTATCAGATCTTGAAAATTTTAACAATTTGTGTGTAACTGCCCTTATTACAAACCAAAATATTACGTAGATTAAGGTGTTTCGTTTTGGACTAGGAGAAGGGTTGATTTTTCCTACTCTAATGATATACCTGGCGTAAGTCAATGAACCTTTTTCACACCAGACAGAGATGTGTAAACGATTGATCGATCAAAAAATGATAAATCGAAATGTAACATGTATGAGGGGTCGATGATTCGTTGCCAATGAAGTTCAGTCAAACACATAAATGGTAAAACCTCGTCCAACTGCAACTGTAAGTTCACCGTGAATGTGGTTGGATTTGCACGTTTAATGCGACCGTTGTCTTAATTAGATTGTTATCCTATACTACACGACAATTTTAATCGAGTATCGAGGATATTCTCCAAAAGTAAAGCCACCGTCTCCAAGTAAATATTTCTCAGACAAATGTTACGTGCACATCAATCTAGACGTAGTTCGTTTCACGTTCATGTAAATTTTCGAACAATACTCGTTATTTTCCTTTTTAGTACAATTATGTTGTGTTTATTAAAAATCTACATGACAACACGCAAGTCATGACTCATGACCAAGAAATTTCATTCACAATTTCCTTGTTGATTTTTGAGCATCAAATCAAAAAATTTCAGAAGTCAATGTTCCACAGTCAAACCCGTTGAAATATATGGTTTCCCTTCTCATTTTTCCATTGAATCCCAACAGCCCAAGTCATTCACCCACATAAATAAGTTCTTAATATTCCAATCTAAAAATTTCTATAACAAGCACTCCATCCTCCTCAAATTTCAACTCCCGATTTCCAAATTATTCGGCCATGGGATTCGACGACGATGATCATCCTTTCAGCCATCGAAGAAACAATTATATTCTTAACAGTAAGATCATGCTCGCAGCCATAGTTTTATTATCAATTGTGGTGTTGCTTGTCACAATCCTCCATATATATGCAAGATACGTCCTGCGCCGCCAAACACGGCGTCAGGCCACCCTGCATCGCCTAGGCTTCATTACAAGCGCCGCCAATGTCCAATCGACCGGCCTCAACCCTTCTGTCATGGCTTCGTTGCCCATATTTGTGTTCAAGCAAACAAATGGAAACGAGAGTGATGAGATGGGGTCAAGTTCAATGGAGTGTTCAGTTTGTTTGAGCATGTTAGAGGATGGTGAAATGGCTAGGACCTTGCCAAATTGTAAGCACACTTTCCATGCTGAGTGCATTGACAAATGGTTTGGATCAAACTCAACCTGCCCCATTTGCCGGACAGAGGCAGAGCCCCGGCTGGTGGCGGAGCCACGGGAGGGCATCGCCGGTGCCACCGGCTCTCCGCCCTCAGCTCCACCACTCCATGGTGGTAATTCTATGATTATAACAAGCATGGAAGGGACATCAGATGGTGGAATTTTTTCCGCAGCTAAAATTGTTGGATCAAGTTCAAGATTAAGTTCATTCAGAAGAATTCTTACCAGAGAAAGATCATCTCGAAGAATCCAATCCTGTGGTCAAGAAGATGGCTTACCAGATCTTGAGAGGCAATAATTAAAACTATATCAAGGTACAAATATCCATTTAGCATTTGATACTTCATATACTGTTTCCATTTACATCCAATTCACAGAAAATGAGAAATCAGGCATACAGGAGGTGAATTCTAGATTCAAGGAGATGCCACTCGATAAGATTCGATGGTAAAATGGACAAGATTTTACTTCAGTGTGATCATCTGCTATAAAATTCACGTTACCAAACAAGAAAAGAGGGTCTTTTTTTTTCGTCTTTTTACGTTAAGAATTATTTATGTATTTAGAAATGCAGTAAGGAGACATTTTGTATAAATATTCAACCATTGAGATTCTGTATGTCGATAAATCAAGTTTTGTATGCTCAAATACTTAATATTTGAAGAATAATTAATCTTAGATTAATGAGTAAAGTTGATTAAGAAATATTAAAAATGAAAAAGATTCTTGTATTTGGTAACCTAAAGATTGATATGATAAGTGGCATGCCAAGATAATCTTTTGATTAATCAGATTGCTACGAAGGACTGCCGGTGGCACCATGTGTGAACTCCGGACTAAAAAATAACTTTTCTAATTGTCAACTTTTGACTTACGATTAATTTATTTTTTTAAAAAATATATTATTATTATTATTATTAGCTTTATTGACTTTGTGAAAGAGGTGGTAAGAGATGGCCATCAATAATTGGGCTATTTTCAGTATTTTTATTTTGGAAATTTAGAATATGATTTTCATAATAGATTAATTTCAAAAACAAAAAGGCAACTTTCTAATGTGATGCACAAAATGGAAAATAAGGGTAGCATTCATTCTTCTTCCCCATCTTCGTACGCAATCTCCACACGAGAATTTTTTCTTGAATCTGAAAGAGAGTACGTCAATTTTTCCAATAACCAAAACCGTAGAATGCCTAAATTTGATTTCCTAATTGGGGTTCATGTCGGTGGAGCAATGAAATAAGAAAAGGAAAGATTCTAATCGTATGATATTCAGCACATGTTTGGTTTGGATTAAAATCCAATTGAAATCTTAAATCAGGACATGTTCGGTACAACTTAAAATCCAATTAAAATAGAAAATATGGTCGTTATTGGATCTCACTCATCTAATAAAAGTCAACAATAGCGGCTCGTTTTTCAATTTTAATCCGATTTTAATCTCTACCCACAACGCCCTCAAAGTCAACAATGAATTGAAACCACGCATTTAATAGGGATCAACAACTTTTCAGTCACACATTTCATCAACTTTTATCAAAATCAGATAAAAATCTGATTTAAATATCTACCAAATAAAGGTTTAATATAACTCGACGAAGCAAGAAAAGTAAGAAGTGCATATAGTATGGGAAAATAAGGGCATAATGACATGGATTATTTCATAGCATTAGTGTAGAAGAATCTCATACGCAACCACTAATTGACTAGACCTAGCATAATTAACACTAATTAATTGCCAACGCAACCACTAACTGACTAGATCTAGTATAATTAACACCCATAATTGCCATTCAATTATGCATTCGCTTTCTTCCAATATTATTAATGCTTGTGATATTGACATAGCATGAATTGATTCTTCCAGAGTAGTTTCCCCCAAAATTTCAATTTTTTTACTTTTATATTTCCATGAAAATTCTCGGCTCTCTCCCACCCTCGTTTCCATCTTGCTCAAAAGGATTGAAATTTTTTCCTTTTCATGTCGCTCTTTGTGCAATAGTTATTGATCCTTATGATTCCGTCTTAAAAGATTAGTGATTTTATATATAACTGATATGAAATTTTATCTTAGCGAGAACTCTGCAAAATGATAGCTTGTTTAAAAATATCAATATTGAAATTTAATGGCTCGGATGGATTGAATTATCTATTTGAACTTATTAAGCTATGATGTAAATAAATCGATGAGTAAATTAGGCTCATTCATTTATTTATTTCTTAAAATCTGAAAAAAAAATATATATTTTTTAATATATTTCTTAATTCAAGTGTTAAAGAAGCGTATTACCTAAATTAGGCATTTCAAAAATATCTTAACCTAACATTTCCTCACCCCCACACTCTCCCACAACCACAACAACCACCACCACCGAACCCACGCACCACTATACTTAGGGGTCAACGAGTCGAGTTGAGCCGAGCCAAGAGTCGAAATTCGAAGTCGGGCTCGACTCGACTAAAAATGGTTCAGGTTTTTTTTTCGCCTGAGCCGAGCCAAGCCAAGCTTTTGCTCGTCCAAAATATTTAGGCTCGACTCGAGCTTTCAACTCGGACTTTTACAAGCCGAGCGGATTTGGCTCGATTTTTTTTTTTTTTTAGAAAAATATTATTGTAGGCAGTTGTGATTATTTAGTTTTTTTTAACCTTTTTCTAAAAACTTGGCTCGGCTTGTGGCTCGATGAGCCACACAAGCGGCTCGGGCTAGAGTCGACGTCCTATAATGGGGCTCGATTCCACCATGCCACGAGCCAACCCAATTGGGCACTTCTCGGGCCGCATGAGCCGGCAAGCCACATAGACATCCCTAACTATATCCAATATACGAAAAAGAGCCCAACAAATACCATCACCATTAAAATCAATCTGCAACACTACCACCCAATCTGCATCATCACCATCAACCTCCAACACCACTAAAAATCGCACATCATCACCTAAAAGATTATCACCCCAAATTCGATCTACTACCACACCATTATCACTTCACGCCACAGTTGACGTCACTACCATCACCATTGCCATTACCACCACCATTGCCAAAATTTGCTTGTATGATTTTTGCTTTTACTTTTGTTTTTGTAATTTGGAAGGTTTAGATGATTACGATGTTGGTGGTTTTTTAGTGGTTCAAGGCGGTGGTGATTGATTTTGGGGTAGTTTATGGCGAGCATCGATGGTTGTGGTGATGGTGGAGCAATAGTGCAGATTTACTCGTGTTTGGGGTGATTTAGATTTTGAAGGTGATAGTAATGGTGGCAATGACATCGATGAAGGTGAGTAGGTTAATAAGTTACAACATAAAAAAATTTACACATGGTAATAATTTTCTTGTCTTAGTGGTGATAGTTGGTGGTGATAGGGTAGTCGTAATGTGGCGATAGTGAGATGATGGTGGTGTAACAATTTAAAGTTACAATTTAAAATAAAGGAAAAATTGTGGCCACGATACAAAACCTTTCATTTAGTTATAGACCTTGATCAAGCATTTCATTTGTATCATTCAAAGTATCGAACATTTCAAAATGTCACAGTTGAAGTCCAAGTGGAAGGAAATTGTTATTTTGACCGTTAGTGACCAAATAATTAACATTGATCATAATTTTGACTAATTCTAAAAGGATAAAATTGTAGCTTTATCTTTTTTCAATTAAAAAAAAACACAATTATGATATATTAATAATTAAATTTTAAAAACATAAATCAAAGAAAAAAATGTTTTCTTTTTCTTCCCTCTACCCACATCTCCATCCCCACCAAAACTAAATCCAAAAGTTATCGCAACTATCATCTTCCATCGCCACAGCCACTGGCATTGGCACCTCAAAAGAAGAAAATTTTAACCGCTTTACAATGAATGCCCAAATTGTGAAGTCAAGTTAGTGTTCGAGTACATTAGTAGGTTCAATCTCTTGCTATGTTTCAATGGTGAGAGTTTATTGTGCAGTGGCCGTTGCAGACTTAATATCGGCGGCGACGGTGGCGCCAACGTTGGGTGGGTGCGGTGGTGTCGACCGTTGCTTCTATTGTTGGTGGTTTTGGGATAAGAGGTTGGGGAAGAAGAGAAGGATGGTGGGTGGTTTTTGGCTTTTAAATTTTATTATTAATATATTATAATTGTGGTTTTTGTTGAAAAAAATGTAAAGTTACAAATTTATCCTTTTAGAATTAATCAAAATTATGGCTAATGCTAATTATTTGGTCAACTAATAGTCAAACTAACAGTTTTCTTTCATTTGGATTTCAGCTGCGACATTTTAAAAGGTTTCGTACTTGTGTGACATAAATGAAAGGTTTGGACAAAACTTGCTACTAAATAAAAGATTTGGTGCCGTGACTGCTAGTTTTCCTAAAATAAATTACATACATTTTATTCTAAAGTTCACATGGTGCCACGGGCAACCCTACGTAACATTGCAATCTAAGTAATCAAATGGCTATCTTGCATGCCAGTTATCATTTTAATCTTTAGGTTACAAATACAAGAATCTTTTTTCATTATTGAACATTTTAAATCTTTCTTAATTAATCATCTTTACTAATTAATCTAATAATAATTATTCTTCAAATACCTTGTATTTGAACACTAAAAACTTGATTTATCGACATACTGAAATCTCAACGGTTGAATATTTATATATAATGTCTCCTAACTACTTTTCTTAATACATAAATAATTCTTATGTAAAATTTTTTTCTTTTTTTTTTGTAACAACTGTATAGCAGTTGATCGCATCGCCTCCCAAGATTCTGGTAAGGTGTTACGAAATGGTAACTTCATTTCTTAATCAGATTTATATGGTGGAAATGTGACCGATTTGGTATTGATAGTCGAGATTCGAGAAGACAAGACAAAGAAAGTGGTGAGATCATTAGACTTTGTACATATGTTTAACAATTGTTATTACAAGTGAACTTGTGTCTCGCCGCAGTCAAATAATTATGATAGGGTTGAAAAACACGGTCCTATCATTATACTATATTTTAATTGCACGAAAGATTCATTCATTATCGACCTGTAGTTATACATGCCCAATACCCAAACAAGCATTGGCAACACAGTATCGAGTATATATACAAGTTCCTTCTCCCTTGTTTCTACCTTGTGACTCATAGCATGCAAATATTTTGTGTTCAGCATAGCTTCTACTTCAATTTTTTTTTTTTTAGAGAATTTTTCTAAGGAAATAATGTTGAATCAAATTTCTTTTCACTCTTTTAATCCGACAAACTAGTTTCAGAATATATGCATAAAAGCATATTCTTCATTTCAAAAACAGTTTTGATCACTTAAAAATCATATCAAAAAGGCCCTTGTAATTATAAGGTAATGATGTGATTGTAAACTTGGAACTTCAAAGAAAATGATCAAATGATCAAATGATCAAAAATTACAAATTCCATAATAAAGATTTCCCAAACCTAACTTATTTCTTAATATGATTCCATTATAATTATAGATATCCCATAATAACAAACCAACGAAGTTCACAAGACCCTCTGGCACACCAGTTGAAAGAATAACATCAACTAAGAACCTAAAACTCTTGTGCGCATGGATGTGGTCACACAGCCCTCCATATGCTTCTTCTCAAAACTGGTCTTGATTGCTATAAGCATGATTCTATACATAAATTGATTAGAGTTTCTGGAGAAAGAAAAACCGGAACAAAAAAATGAAGGAGATAAGGTAAATTGTCATCTATTTTTTTTTTTGTGAACTCTTAAAATAAACAAACATCTTTTTGGCAATACAAAAGGAGGAGGTTTCTACCGATCAGAAAAAAGGAGGTCTTTTTTTTTTTTCCAAGTTCTTTTTGGCTGAAAAGTAGTAGTTTAATTTTTTTGATCGATAAAAATGAATTATATTGATCAAATACCATGTACAAATAATCCCGCTAGGTGAAGCAACAATGAGAATAGTAGCAGCTTATTATTAGTGCTACTTGAGCGTGACAATGAAAAGAATTGTTCATCAGCTGTAAAACATTGTTTTCTCAGAGGGAGAGAAGAGAACCAAAATTTCAAAATCCACCATCAAATTAACAAGCATGTCAAGCCCTTCTCTTGCCCCGCAGCCACCACCAGTAGAAGAGTTGCAGCAGCAGCGACTGGAAGAGAGCTATGAACCCGTAATCATGGATCAAGATCCCCAAACCCAAATCCATGAAATTAAAAACCAAACCGATCCGGGCATGGCTGTGGAAGAAGCACAGGCTGAAGAGCAAGAAAACCCTGAAGCCCCAAAGGTACAAGAATCGCTCTCTGAGTTGCACGTTGTCCTACCAATCACAGACCCCCACGTGGCTGTTTCTGAGGGAACTGTGCCGACTCCGTCCCACAATCCTCACAATCGTAGGGGAGTCAACAAGCGGAAGAAGGGTAAGCCCAATGTTAAGAAGCAGCAAGCAATTGACAAAAAGTTGCAATCTTTGTTGGAAAAATTGAATCCCATCCCTTTTAAACCCCCCAAGATGCTTGATTTTTCTAAGCATGAGAAGCTTTTGAAGAAACTTGGTTTGTGGGATTTTGTTCATATAGAATTTGCTAGGGATGTAAGGGTAGACCTGATTGCACAGTTGGTTGCTACTTATGATCCGAAACTGAGGTGTAGTTATGTTAACGAGTTTCGTATTGCTGTAAATAGGGCTGACTTGGCACGTGCACTTAAGTTGCCCGTGAAGAAGGAAAAGGGGAATTTGGGTGGTGTAGAACATGTGGACTTGGATTCCGAGCTCGTGCCGGATGAGTCAAAAGGGTTCATTGAGGATTTTGTCTCGAATTGGGTGCTTTTGCATGAGGACTTATGGATAACACCAATCGAGGTGGTGAATTGGATGAGGATGATAAAGGATGGGCACCCTGAGAAGGTGGATTGGGCCACATTGTTTTGGTTCATGATGGAGAAGGAGTTGACTCAAGGGGAGCACTTGGGGGATTGCTACTATGCATCACATTTTCTGTACTTAATTAAGTCACAGCGTGAAGTGGTGTTGTTGTTGAGGGAGGAAGACACAGCAACGGAAAAGGTGGAGTTGGATGTGGATGTGGATGTGGAAGCAAAGGAGGAGGAAGAGGATAGGATTAATGAGGAGGATGCGAAGGTTGGTGTTGTAGGTGAAGGGCAGGAAGTAGAGGGTAATGTGATGGACGGGCTGAGCATTGAGCTATCACTTGGACAAGATGTTGTGGAGGAAGAAGAAGGCAAGGATGCGGAGATGATAGATGTGGAAAAGTCCAAGGAGGATGATGAGTTGGAGGAGAGAGAGGAGCACCGACTGTGGGATTTGGATGGTAAGAACTACATGGGTAGGCATTTCATAGGGCAGTGTAGTATGGTAGAAGGTAGGGGGTTTGACAGCATTGAGGATAGGAAAGAGGACGAGGGAGATATGGAAGCGGAGGAGGGAGAGGAGGAAGCTGGGCATGGGCTTAATCTTTTGTCAAATGTTGATGCTCTTGAAGAGAATGGGCTCACAGGTAATTTACTTCAAACAATGGAGGCAAACCTAATGGGCTTCGGTTCACAGGGGCAGCTTCATGACCCTGATACGGTAGATCTTCATGCTGATATGCAGCATATGGATTCTGCTGCACCATTTTTTAATAACACAGGAAAAAGGGCGATTGAACATGACAACGATATCCCGAATCATTCACTCAACGATAGCAACAAGAGGTTGAGGATCAATGACACATGGGATCACAAGCCAGTAGATTTTGGAACATGCATTGAGCAAATGCAACATTTCATGGAAAAAGCTAGGATGATGTATGAGGAGAAGGAACGAACTCAGGAGCATTTAAGTATGAACCAGCAGATCTTGCTTAATGAGTTACAGAAACGGGATAACATGATAGAACACTTGCATAAGACTAAATTGGAAGAGATACAGAAAAGAGACGGGGAACTTTGTCGTTATGAACATGATCTCTACTTAATGGGGGGTGTATTGGATGGTTATAGAAAGGCCTTAAAGGAAACCCAGAAGAAATTTGCAGAATATAGGCAAAGGGCTCAGCTTCCTGAAGAATCCTTATATAAGGATGCTGGACCTGCTGGTCTTATGTTGAGCACTGCAGAAATAGAGAAGCTGTGTAAGACACAAGAAGAAGAATATCGGATGAATTGCTTAATTTTAGAACAGAAGGCAAAGGAAGCAGAAGAGGGCTATACTGGTCAATTTGAAGAATTCCTTGAGAAGATTAATATGTTACACAAGAAATTGACAAGTCTTGAGACAGATGTTAAAGAGCTTGTTGATTGTTATGCACAAAGGAAAATTCCCAAAACCGAAGAAAAAGTTTCGCAACCTCTACCAAATGAATGATGTGTTGCTCTGGAAGCATTTTCTCTGGCCCGGTATACAGGTGAAATAAATGACTGAGATTTTCATTTAACGGTTTATAGAAAGATGTGATCTGCCTTTTGTTTTTTGGTAATTTCGATACAATTAGTTTCCAAATTTCTTGATTTTTCGATTGGCGATTTTTTTGTTTCTTTCCCCATTTAGTGATGATAACTTTTATGTGCTCCCCTTTTGGCTGTATCAGGTAAATTTATTAGTGAATTATTCTGAAAATTTGAACTACGAGACAACAAACATATGGGCTTCTTTTATTTTGTTTCTTTCATGGATCTAAATACGGGACGTCTATATGCTCACATTGCTCAAGTGGTGTATCTTTTGAACTCCATATGCCTATCCTATCCTATCCTATTCTTCACCAAGGAAGTGTTTCCATGTGTGAATCCTTGAATGGTATCTGACAATACATCTGCATTTTGCCACGCTGCATTATTCTTTTAACTTGAAATGCCTATCTGGTTCTGTTATTTTCTATGGAAGGATCCCTGTATGGATGGTAGTTGAGATTGCTCCGACTGAATTTGGATGTCATCTGGATTTTGAAATTATCTTTTACAATATTCATCGCGTCTTATGATGTTTTTTGAATTTAGGCTTGTGTCCAACTTAGTCACTCATATCAAATGAAGGTTCTGCAATACCTTAGATCTTTTATATTTTTATGAAAGCTGCAAAGAATGATACAAGAAGGTTTGCACCAATCGATTACATGATTTTAGATTTCTTTTTCTTTTCATTACTTCAGACAGGTCTCTTCGTCTCGATACATTTAATGTTGTAATAGATCTTTGCTAGCATGACAACTACCCTTGCTATTTTGTTTTCTATACCAATTTGACCTGACTATAAGAAGAAGGTGAAGTCCACTGTATTTTTAACTACCTTAACTTTCTGCTGGAACTGTTTCTCTAAACCCCCAAGTCGATTAAGAACAGATAAACTGGGTTGGTAGTTGACCATTGGAGGACTATTGGGCTTAACGGGATATTTCATAACTACACGTATTTCTGGTTTGATTTTGAATATCCATTACAAACTTTGAGGTCAGAGTTAAGCAAGTTTGTAAGGTTAGTGATGCAATTAAATTGTCATTTTCACCTCTCCATTGTCAATACATGTTAGCTCAGATGGCGCTCTACTATTTACTTGGGTGTAAAACTGTACAAATATAGCTAATTATCGATCTACCAAGTTGACACTTACAATTTCATTTTACAGGAGGATAATAGCTCCATCGTTTTTCAACTTGGAATGAACTACTTTGTAAGATAAGAAAATTGAAGAATTATCAAGTATTCTAGTAATGCTTTATGATGGCAGAAATTCAGGTATCTACTTCAAAGGTGCCGGACTTCTTAACTGGTCTAAATGGGTCCTTTTGTAAATTGTATAGCAGAGCTCAATACAGTGGCCAAAAAACGAAGTCATCAAAATTCAGATATTTTAAAAGGGGGCTTCGATTTGGAACTGTTTTTGGAGTATATTTTGCTGTTAGTGATTGATATATTGGCTGACTGTTTAACATTTCAGCTTCTTGAATTTGAATTTTATGAGCTTCTAATGTACCTTTTCAATCTATACATGCAGAACTTGATTTTGAACTGTTTTCAGAGTATATTGTTGCTGTTAATGACTGGAAATATTGGTTTACTGTACAAATGCATGGCAACTTCTCGAATTTCAATCTTACGTGTTTGCAGTACGTTCTCAGTGTATAAATGCTGAAGTTACAGAGCTCTTGATGTTATGATCATGCTTGGAACAACATGCATTGATCCAATCAGTATGGCAGGCATAATATTAGTGTCGTGTAATTTTTGGGCTGCAGATCTTTTGAAGAATTTTGCTCATTTGGCAAGGCTTTTGAAAAAGTCAATACTGCTTCAAAAACCAAGTTACTTTCGAAATTGTTTAGATAATTTTCTATAAGTGCTTTGTGTAGTTAGATGTGCTTTTAGAAGGAGTTGGTTTAAAAGAGTTTCTTCGGGATGCTTTTCTACAAAAAGTAGAAGTTATCGCAAAAAAGCCTCTGAGTGATTTCAAATTTGCATTTTCAGGTGGTTCGTTACTGTTTTGTTCTTCGATTTTTTTGTACTGTAAAGGGTCCACATGATGTGAAGTTTAATGAAGAACGCCAAAATTTACTATGGGAGATTTCGGCTCTTTTATGGGACATCTGAGATGTTATATCCTGACTCTGGTTGTATGAATTTCAAAGAAATGTTTAATTTGTTCAATTTAACTTATCAAACATAATAGTAATGCAATGCAATGCAAGTAATTGATCTCTTGATGCATGCTTTTATAATTTATATTAGAAGACCTTCGCGTCCTCGAATTTTAAAATGCACGAATTTGAACTTTCTATCCTTGTAAAATGTTTAATATGGTACAATTCAACCCATCAAACATGTTTATGATGTTAAGTCATTTGATATTTCTTGATGCCAACTTCTGTAATTTTGACATATTTGCATCCTTGCTTTTTGAATTGCATAAAATTTATTATGCACTCCAATTCAACAAAGCAAACTCGTTAGGTCACTAACGCAAGTCATTTAGCCCATGTTTGGTCCGAATTAAAATTTGGTTTTAATTCAAATCATAGTTAAACAATTAATATTAGCTACATCTTGTATTGTTCAACAACTTTTTAATCACACATTTCAAAAAATGTTATCATAATTTACTAAAAATTTAATTTTAGTTTCCACCAATCACGCTCCTAATATTTCTTGACGAGGGCTTCTATAAATTTGGACATTTTTGTATCTTGCATTTTTGAAATACACTAGAATTGAACTTTTAATCATCTCAAACTTGTTTAATGTCGTTCATGTCAACATATTAAACATGCTAGTAACATAATGCAAGTCATTCGATATTTTCGTTATGCTGGCTCATGTAAATTAGATATATTTTGCATCTTATGTTTGTAAATTGAACATGATTCAAACTTTCTATTTTTTTCAATCTTGTTTTAACGTTGTTCAATCCATCCTATCAAATATGTCAAAAACATAACATTCAAGTATGTGGTCCAAGGTTATTGAAATCAAAATTCTATTTAAAATCTTTTTACTATTTTTAAAACATCAGATGATAGCATCATATGTTTTCTATTGAAAAATTAAGGAGCAATAGATTCATACTATTTTTTCGAATTATGAAGTTGTTAATTGTATTTCATACTACAGGTTTTGGAAAATGAACTTAAAACAGTATTGCCTGTCCAAAACAATTTATCAAGAACTCAATGTGTTTTAACAAATCTGCTGCCCATAATGCGTGATGCACTTCTTGAGTGGCGAAAACTGATTCACATAGTCGATCTTAAATTTATTGTTGAAAAAAGGTTTAGTTTCTTCAACAAACGAACCCCAAAAAAGCCCCAAATTCACCTCAATGGATTCATTTTGTTTTCACACAAATTTAGCTAGTAAAAATATGTACAAGACGTAAACGATGTGTATAGCTTAACCAATAAGATCCATAACAGACTTGTCCCAGCCAAAGAAAGTGTGAGACAAAAACATGAACCCAACTGAATTACCAATCAGTTTAGTATACTGAAGGAGCAGGCATTTGTATTATGTCAATAAGATGCAAATAGCATAAACTCATTCGACTAGTATATTCTAGCTTGAGGATGAAAACTCTAACTATATTGAATTTTTTTTACCTCGCTATTGCGCTGCTGTGTATTATCTGCCTGTCTTCAGATGCATGTTCTGTAACATGTAAACAAAATAATGTCACAAACTCAATGGAGAAGAGGTACCAGCAATGGATAAAACGACATGGACGAAGATATGGTAGCAAAGATGAATGGAATTTACGCTTCGGGATTTACCAATCCAATCTTCAATTGATCGAATACATAAATTCTCAGAATCTTCCATACAAACTGATAGACAATGAATTTGCAGACATGACAAACCTGGAATTCAGATCTGCTTACTTGGGTTATAAGAGCCCGAGATCTTCGCACAAGAGACAATACAATTTTACATTTGACAATTCTCTAGTACCACCAAGCATGGACTGGAGAAAGAGAGGTGCAGTGACTGCTGTAAAAAATCAGGGCACTTGTGGTACTTACTTTTCTGTTTTCACGGCTATTACACAGAATATAACACTGAAACATGTTCTGATCTCAATTCTTTTTAACTCAATTTTTAGCATTCAAATATAAGAACAAAACAATCATGGCAGTGGAATCACATGCTATATTCTCTTCAAAGAATGTATTCAGATTTGAATATTATATTAGTTACCACGTATATCTTTCATTGCAGGCAGTTGTTGGGCGTTTTCCACAATAGCAGCAGTCGAAGGCATCAACAAGATCAAGACTGGCAAATTGGTGTCTTTGTCGGAACAAGAACTCGTTGACTGTGATTACAACACATATAACCAAGGTTGTCAAGGTGGATCAATGGAAAAAGCATTTGCTTTCATCAAGAAAATTGGTGGCATAACAACAGAAAAAGATTATCCTTATGTAGGAAAAAATGACAAATGTAACACTATCGAAGAAAAAAAAAGAGCAGCAAAAATAAGTAGCTATAAAGCTATACCTGCCGGTAGCGAGGAAGCTCTACTTGCTGCAGTGGCAAAACAACCAGTCTCTGTTGCCATTGATGCTGGTGGCTATAACTTTCAACTGTACTCTAGCGGGATCTTCTCTGGCTATTGTGGGAAAGATCTCAATCATGGCGTAGCAGCTGTTGGCTATGGCGAAGCAAATGGTGAGAAGTACTGGCTCGTGAAGAATTCATGGGGCGCTCATTGGGGCGAAGCAGGTTATATCAAAATGAAGCGTGATTCTGCTGATAAAGATGGGATATGCGGTATTGCAATGGAAGCCAGCTACCCAGTTAAAAAGACTTGAGGAATTTTATGTTGAAGTTAGTTTCCTCATGGTACGGTATAAAAACTTGATACTACGTCAAGATAAATATACAAATAAATTTCAAGTATAAAGCATGAGATAAAATAGAAAAATGGTAGAAAACCCTACTAATAAACACAGAGTAGGTTAAAGAAACTTGTACATTATGCATATGTAAGTGATTTAGCGGTTTGTTTCCCGTATCACTAACCTAAATGAATAGTCATTTGATGCATATTTATTCTCTCACACACAAAATCCAAATTATAGCAGTCTTAATCATAAAAGGCAAAGCTCTTTGAAGGTAAAGTTGAGGCGCGCCTTACTCTTTGGGAGAAGAATAATTCTTGGCATTTGTATCCTTCACCTTTTATACTATTTACTCAGGCAACAAAGTGATTTTTAACAATTCTATCGACAATAAATCCAATCTGGCTCCAGAAATTAAATGATGGACATGAATAAGAGAATACTCAAAGTAAAAGATGAACAAAACAATGACGCAAAAGGATATAAGGATCAACCACGAGTCATTGACACATAATTCCACTACACATAACTGAATGCAACTAAAAATCTATAATCTTAACCCTAGCAGAATGCAAAAGGCACTTCTTGGTGACATTGTAAACATTAAACACGTGCCAGCAATTGTAAAACTCTAGCTAGTCATATAAAAGAAACCCTTCTATATTGCGGAGGAAAGGAAACATCCATACTTCAACAAATGGGTCACAAGATACATCCCTAGGTATGTTACAAGACAACATGAACTGGAAAACATCTTTGTGCATATTAGCACAAAGAAAACTTTTACCCAATATTTCACAGTTACTCCTTTTGCACTAATGACTTCATGCATACAGGTTCAACTACTTTCATGGTGTAAACCCTGCTCTTATTCAATGCCACAAAGTCTTCTATAATACAGACCAAGCCGAAACAGCATAATCTTCATAGCAAGTCCTGTTCAAGAATATGTGCAATCAGTCAAAAGAG
>CAIGRO010085623.1:0-15608 GCA_903798355.1 Fraxinus baroniana | reverse complement strand
ATGAATCTGATAATACTCTAACACCACCCCCATTTTTACAAAGTGGGTGGGTGTGGGGGGCTCAGGATCAAACAGAAAAGTCTTTTTAACATTTAAAATTGGGAAATAGTCAAAGGTTCCACATTATGCAATTAAGCAACCATTCGCATCTTCCCAATGAGATTTATGGCTGCAGATTTGGATTTTGACTTTGTAAAATGATCTGCCAATTTTGATGACTTGAAGAGCTAAAGTTCCTCTAGAAGATATTGAGGATCATGTGATTTTAGGTGCTTTGATTGATTCATTTTTCCAATATGAGTGTGAGATCTTTATAGTGTTTAGGTTTATTTTGAATTAATACATTTGTTATATTTTTACAACTTAGGCTTTTCAATAAGGTATTTCAATATTTAAATAAATATCATTATTTTTTTAAAAAAATAATTTAAACTTTTAGACGATGAACTTTTGCACAAGTCGGGATGTCAATCAAGCTGACTCAATTTTTCGGCAACTCAATAAGGGTTATTCAAGTCAATTGGCTTTTTAACAGGCTTTACAGAGCCCGTTCCAAGCTAGGGCCACACACTCCAATGGACTGCTTTTTTCTTTACATTTTTATTTCAATTTTGAATAGAGATATAGGTATTTAAATAATAATATTATTATTCAATTGATTAGGAAATTAACTGTAAAGTAACATCTTTTTTTTTTTTTTTTTTTTTTTGTAATATACATTCATGAGACTATCTCTCACTTCAATACTCTTCTTTTCTTTTTTATATAACCATGCATTCAATATATGGTTTAAGTAGATAACTCTTTTATTAAAGTTACTTTACATTAAAATGCAAATATTAAATTTAGAAATTGGCATCTAAAATAATTGTAAACTATACGTGCATACAATTACTAAAAAAATGAGAAAATATTAATTTAAAAAGTTGACTACAAGTAATAAATGAAGTAACATATCCCACATGCTAGTTGTCGGCCATTTCCACTGTTTCAAATTATCAATTTATATAAAAAAAATGTTATATATACTCAATATGATAGGTGAGAAAAATTATTTTTGCAAAACGTAGGACACAATATTATAATTTAATTTTTATTTATTAGATATCTAACATAATTCACACTAACTAGTTAGTTTTTTAAAATATAAGGATTATAGCCTAAAAATATGTAAATGTTTAGTTGAGGTATAACAAATTGTGGTAAAAAGATTTTGTAGTGTTTCCTAAAGATTTTTATATGTTACTAAAAAGAAAATTAAGAAACTTGTTTCGAGCTCTAAAATCGTTTCATAGAGTTTTCAAAGAATTTCGATTTCTAAAATACATCCAAAATAAAAATGCTAATATTTTAGAGGTTTGTGTACAACCTAGACGTCATTAAATCAAACAGTGGTGCAAAGCATATGAGTGGGGTAGTCTGAGCTGAGCTAGCAGCCACAGTGTGAGGGTTGAATTCCTGCCTCTAACAAGGTTTGAAATTTGACTTTTTGTGGATATCAGTATGACAGTTCTTATACCATGACCCTGATGAGGCACATCCCGTGATTTGCTCTAGAGACGGGGCGGTGCGGGGCCCTAAAAGTTGAGGTTCAACCTTTTGAAAATAAAATAATTCGTAAATCCTGGCAGATTAGAATTAGATCATTCATATAAGCCTTGCAATTCTCTCTCTCTCTCACACATGCCAGTGTGTGTGTATATACACACACACACTCGACATAGCATGCATGTTACAACACTACTAATTTGTTCAAACCTCGTCCTTTACTAAATTTTTTCTTGGATCAAAGTCCAAGGAATGGGCTTCGTGTTCAGAACCCTGTTTTTCTCACTACTTTTCTTGTTTTTACACCAAGCACATGCTGACTTCAACTCCACCAGGTCCACCGCCAGAAAACTCGTCGGCGGCTGCAATATTTTCCGAGGCAAATGGGTTTTTGATGCCTCTTATCCTCTCTATGACTTCTCAACTTGTCCTTTCATAGAAGATGAATTCAACTGTGGTAAGTACAGAAGACCTGATAAAATGTACCTCAAATACAGATGGCAACCCTTCTCCTGTAACTTACCAAGGTAGGTGGACTCGACTTGACTTATTTTGTAAGATGGACTTGACTAGACTCGACCGGACTCGACTTCTTTACATTTTTTTTGTGTTCCAGGTTTAATGGGGCGAATTTTTTGGAGAAATGGAGAGGGAAGAAGATCTTGTTTGTGGGTGACTCACTCAGTTTGAACATGTGGCAATCACTGAGTTGCATGATCCATTCTTGGGTTCCAAAGGCTAAGACTACACTTATAAAAAGAGAAGGATTTGCTGCACTTGTATTCTTGGTAAATTGTGAACCATAATTTGTTTGTTTGAAAGCTAAATATTTTCTTGTAAAAAACGAGGAATATAATCAGTCCAACTACGAACTAATCCAATTAAATGCATCTTTTTCATTTCTTGATGGGGTTGGGAACATGTTCGATCTGGCCAAGCTATTCATAGCCACTTAATTTGGCAAATTTTAGCCAAACTATAGTGGTGCATTCATGTTATGTCCTTGTCTCTTTAAGTTTGGGAAGGTAAAAGTTTAATGTGTATTCATTGAATCCAAATTTTGCTAGTCTCACTCCCCAAAAATTATTGTGTCATAACTCCTAAATAGAGTAGAACTTATCTTTATATGTAATGTACGGCATGAGTAGGACGTTAAATTGAACTATACTATATATATATAGTACAATGCGGAGCAAAATTCTCATTTATATTTACAATGCTGAGAATTTGTGATTGGTGCCAGTGTCGTCGATGACCTGAGTAGTGGTTGAAATGTTAGATTTAGGTGGAATCGATGAAGCTCTAGGTAGTGAATTTGGGAGGAATGGGAAATTAATATATTATTTGTGAAGAGTCATAGACAGTCCGCATGTAGCTCCACAATTGTGTTCAAGATATCATCCAGTGGAGTACCGTCCAACCAACAATTCATACATCCCTATCGAAGCCCATTTAATCTTTAGTGTAAAATAAAATAATTTTTTTTGGAATTTTTTTTTTTTGGTCCCTCCTTGCTCCTCCCTAGGAACATGGCTATGATATGAAAGTAATTTTGACTTTAAATAGAGATGGCAATAAGGCGGGTTCGGTTCGGGGCGGGGCACCCTCACCCTGCCCCGCCCCGCCACTCCCACACCCTGCCCTATCCTATCTTAAACGTGGCGGGGCGGGTTCTGGGCGCGGTCTTGCCCCATTTATGATTTTTTAAAAAAAAAAAATTTATAGTTAACTATTTTTTTTTTTAATTCTTCACGGAGCGGGTTTGGGGCACCCCCGCCCCACCAACCTGTCGGGACGAGTTTTTTTCGTCCCATCGGGATAGGGCGAGACGGGTTTTTTTTGTCATCGTTAACTTTAAAGGCTCTCCAACGGAATGTAGAATTTACTTTAGTAAGTCGAAGGCTTTTAGGAAATGAAAATAGATAGGCATTTGGAGTATGCTTTTAATTGGCTGTCTATATTCTTTATTTGGAACTTTTAGGTGAAAAACTTTAGGCCCACAAATTCACTCATAAATATGCCAATGGTAGTTGTAGATTCATTTTGTTACTTTTTTGGCAAAAAATTAGATTCTTTCAAAACTTCAACACCTTAAAGGCATGGAGGGATAGAATTTTTTCATGTGGGGATGCCAAACATTTTCATGAAAATCTTACTATTATTTGAAACAGGATTATGGAATGAAATTGATATTATATCAGACTCCGTACCTCGTAGACTTGGAGAGCCAAAAGGTGGGTCGGGTTCTCAAGCTCGACTCGATCCGAGACGGGGATTCTTGGAGAGGAATGGACATGTTGATTTTCAACTCATGGCATTGGTGGACTCACACTGGAAGATCTAAACCGTAAGATTGATATTTCGAAAATAAATCGGAAAAAACTAATAACCTCTGGTAGAACAAAGGACTCAATGGATTTTATTGCAGATGGGATTACATGGAAGAGGGAGGCAAATTGTACAAAGATATGAACCGTCTGATTGCTTATTATAAAGGGTTGAACACTTGGGCTAGATGGATCAATCGAAATATTGATCCTTCAAAAACCAAAGTGTTTTTCCAAGGAATTTCCCCCACACATTACGAGTAAGCATTTAATTTTCGTGCTAATATTCTTCCATGCTCGATTTCATGCTAAATTACGTTCTTGATAACAATATGTTCTATCGTCCTTGCGAAGTCAACAAAAAAATTGTGATATATCGCCTATAATAATAGATTTACTATCATGATGAAAGGTTAACAAAAATGAGTTTCATGGCTCAAATAGATAAAGTTGGAATTAATTGATTATGTCGGGTCATTAAATATAATATTTAATGATGTGGGTTATTGCAATTAATTTTGGTGAAATTGGAAAAGTCTCCAATATAAGCTTATAAGTTGATAAACTCATTTTAAGTGTCTTATATATAGTAAGGAATCTCACATTGAAAGTTTACAAGAAATAAGAATTATTTATATAGTGGATGTGTGTATAAATTATAATTTAATAAGTGGCATACAACTTGACTAGCCAAAGGCTAGCCACCACGGCGTCGCGTCCCGGCCCCGGCCCGCGCACATCACAAAATTCGCATTGGGCGTTTTAGAGGCCCACTTCGCATGTACGCATCGTCGCGAGGAGCTGAGAAGCCTTATAGTTTTCAGAAATTGACTCATAGTTCGATGACATGGCAATGGGAGGCTCGATGAGTTAGCATCCTAGGTGGCACACACGTAACAGTTGGTTTAATTGGACGTACGCGTGACATCTGCATGGCTGGTGATTGTTCAGAAATTGGTGTATAGGCATGATAAATGGACACTACATGTCATGATTTAATCTGGGTCGTCAGATCATGAAATAGTGCGATCCAATGGCTAAAACGGATCAGACCAAGTGGTGTATCAGTTCATGAAATGTCATACCCCAATTCAAGAAGACACTTCAATCTCTATAAATAGAGACCTCCAGATTCGTTGATGGTACACCAAATCAATTAAATTCTATTGATTTCNGTGGTGTATCAGTTCATGAAATGTCATACCCCAATTCAAGAAGACACTTCAATCTCTATAAATAGAGATCTCCAGATTCTTTTTGGACACACCAAATCAATTAAATTCTATTGATTTCTAAATCTTCTCTCTCTCTCTCTCTTCTCTCTCTCTCTCTCCATATTCTATTCTTCCATATATACTCCGTTTGAGTACGATCATTTATTGGTTCGACCGACAAAGTTGGTATTGTACAGTATCAACTTTGAAAGAAGCGTTGTATCTTAAGAGACAGACGTCCATAATCCCGTTGCACATTGTTGGGGGCGAAATATGTCTTAAGGAGTTTGTTTTGACATACCTCATTTCATCTACTGCTTTTATTTTCTGTTATTTTTATTTGTTCTTTCGATTGCGTTAATCGAATTTCCGACAACAGATAATTTGATAAGCTATATCGAGAATTCTAAAATAAAAAAAAAAAAGAGGGGGTTAAACTAGGATTAATATAATTGACTATTGTTATTATAGATTTATTTTTCTCTGGATCTTCCAATGAACCAAATCGAGTTGTGAAAAATTATTCACGTAGTCGACCTTATCATACAACTGCAGGGGCAAGGATTGGAGTGAGCCATCAAAATCATGCAGTCGAGAGACACGACCATTCTCCGGCCTGAAATACCCGGCCTCCACACCCATGTCTGCCGTTGTTGTAAACAAAGTGCTACGCACAATTAAGAAACCGGTATATTTACTCGACATCACATTACTCTCACAATATCGGAAAGATGCGCATCCTACTTCCTACAACTTGCACAAAGAGCTCGACTGCAGCCATTGGTGTCTTCCCGGCTTGCCGGATACTTGGAATGAGCTTCTCTATGCAGCTCTCTACGGCTGAAGACCAGTGATAAAAGATTAAAGCCAGAAAATTACTTACTGTAAGAAAAAAGATAGTGATTGAATCGTACAATTGATTAATTCTTGGCATGAAAGTTTGCCTAAATTAATGAATTTACTTCAGATTCTGATTGTAATATGGTAGTAAGTTTGTTCTGCTGAAGAGCATTGGTCATTTCTCAATAAATGAACACAATCAATCCTTGTTTTGTTTAAGATTGTTTCAGTGCCATCTTAACTTTAGATAGGACGGTTTCTGTCGAAGGGAGTTGGAATGAAGTTGTAACGTTGAGGTCAAATGTCACGATTTATAGTTTATATTTGGTTGTTCCAATCAACCATTAATTTTCTTTGTCTAATTCCGTCTTAGTGAACAAAACCGACTTCTAATCAACCCGAGAAGGCTTGTGAGGTTACCAGGATCTATATCCTTGTACTGAAGTTGCTGACCAGCAGTCGCTCAACTTTCGTGCACAATGCTTGGTTCCGATTTGACAAAGGTAGAATGCTGATCGAAGGTCCAGTACAGTAGGTAGCAGGCGTGTTATTTTGGCTTCCAAGCGAGAGCTAGTAACTCAATGTATCACCAAACTTTTCATATTCAATCCTCAAAGCCATTTCCATGTGCTATCTCTAAACTTCAATTCACCAAACCCTGAATACTGGCATAGATAATACAGTACCAAGGAAACACTCCATTCACGAAAAAATGGAAGCTTTTTACATTTACAAGTCTCATTATCTGCTTCGGTATCCTTCCTTTGCGACTCGCAAATCTCCAGAATCTGCACGATGCCTTGTTTTAACCTTAGCCTCGACCTCTAATAACTTCCTGACGTCCGAAAACCTTGAAATGTTGAAACCGTTGATGTATAACGAAAAGGGGAAGTACAACATGTTTGAGGGACGATGGGTTTACAAGTTACAAGCCAATGGAAAACCGTTATATCGTGTATCAAAATGTCCGTTTCTTAGCGATAAAGTAAGTTGCAGAAGAAATGGAAGGCCAAACTTCGGGTACGAGAAACGGAGTCGGGAAGTTAATGACTGTCGAATTACAGGGTAAACTCTTCATCATAATGTTTATATTTTGTTACGATTTCAGACAAAAGTTACACAGATTTGGTTTCCTCGTCTTTCTCCTTAAAAGGTGTGATGCTATAGACATGTTAGAGAGGCTTTGAGGAAAACGGGTGATACTAGTTGGAGATTCACTCAACAGAAACCTGTGGGAGTCCATTTTTTGCCTTCTATACTCGGACATTACTTCTTCAAGAGCCCATGTTGATTTTCGAGTAGCGCTTGCAAGGTATTCAAGGCAAAAGTAAGAAGAGCCTAAACTCGAAGGTAACACAAGTTGACCTACTGCCACAAGAGTTTTGAGGGTCAGTCTAAGCATTGGCAAGGCACCGACATTATAGTTTTCAGCACGGGCACTGGTGGGCTCGCTGTGGAAAGTTCAAAGCGTGCTTCTTCTGCATTTGGTAAACAGTCCCAAGAGGACTCAAGATTTTCACGCAGACTAAATCTGAGCCAACGGTACAGGTGGAACGTTTTAAAGTACAAAAGGAAGTTACTAGGGAGTTAATGGACACAGAGTCAGGGCTCAAGATGGCTATCAAAACCTGGGCAAGTTGGGCCAATAAAAATGTAGACTCAACCAGAACCAGTCTTTTTTTAGGAGCATTTCACCAGAACATAAAGGAGAGAATTGGAGCTTCAGTGAAACAAAACCCATCAAGGACAAGTCCTTGTGTATAAGAGTGTTCCTAAGGCCCCTCGTAGAGGCTGTGGAGCGAACAATAGCTGGGATGAAAACACCAATACAGTATCTTAACATTAAAAGCTTTCCCAGTACAGAATAGATGCACATCCAACAGTTTATACTTGAAACAAAGACAAACAACTAAACGAGTCCGAAACTCAACAAACCAGAAATCACTCATGATTGTAGCCAGCCGCTGGTGCCTAACGGGACTGCCTGATACATGGAACAGGTTACTGGATGCATCTATGGTCCTCGAAGAATTGGAGAAGAGTACTAATTCTACGCCTGAAAGTTTTCTTTGAATTCAAATATCATTTCATTAGCCTTGTAAGCAGAGCATAGTAGTATCAGATAAGATAAAAGATTAAACAGTACAATCGATTTCATACCATCCAATCCAGCTTATCAAAAGTACAATGATTGAATTAGATATAGTATAAGTCCTGGGTATTCATACAGCACATGATAAGAACGAAACAACTCAACATAAAAACCAGTCCAAGAGAATCCTAGTGACTCCTTCGACTTGTACGCTACTTAGTTTTTATGAGATTTGCATGTCTCTTGTATCTTTGGCAATGGAGACGACTACAAAATTTCCAGCAATATTCATCAATGCAAACCAAAACTTCCCTCTTTAAGTGATTTGGTGTATCTATCCTAAATTTCAATCCCTTCAAGTAAAGATAAAAATAGCATCCACAAAAGAGTAGAAAGACAAAAAGCCTCAAGACTTTATGGAAATTATCCAAATGCGATGAAAATTTTAGACAGATATGCTACCAATTTGTTATATAAAAAGAAATATATAAGCAAAAAACCAATATTAGATTGGCCACGAAGCATTAACATATGGACTTTTATGTACAATATATGTTATTGATTTGTTCAGACACTAATTAGAGTATTTTCTGAATTCTCGATTCATTTGGCTCACATTCAAGACAGCATCTTCATCCCATCCGCATAGTTATAGTATAGGGAAAGCAATACTCACGGCAGCAGCAAATCTAGAGAAGCTCCCAGTCAGAATCAGAAAAATTAAGACCTTGTAATTCCGCATTGTCAGAGACTATATTCGAACCAGGAATCGCCATCTCTGTTACTTCCATTCCATCTCGATTTCCATATTGGACAAGAAGCTTGTTGTACTCTGGTTTCCTTGACCTCAATTTTGACAAAAAAGCTTCACGAATCTTTTTCTGAAAGTAAATCAAGTCAAAAAATAAATATACAAAGTCGCACGTGCGCGCACACACGCACAAAGAGAGAACGAACCTTGAATGATTTCTGTTTGGCAGTTTTTTGAAGAAAAAAATGGGTCATATCCCCTTCCACCATGACACATGATTCCTCTAAATTTGATTTTTCATATTGCTTTAAGATATCTGCTCTTGACTCAACAACTTCATCATTGTGGATGACACCAATATCAAATTTATCTTCAGCCACTGCAGAAATATACATCAGTAAAGATTTGGAGAAGGAATAATGCAACTTAGCAAAAACTGGACCGAGAGGACAATAAAGTTGAGTTCATGTCCTGCACGTAAATGTACACAAGGCAGAACATGCATTCTTGGCCCTTTTGGTTTTTTCTTTTTTCTTTTTTTTCCTCCACAGAGAAAGATAGAGCATGATCATGGAAATAAATTTGTCATAGCAATATATAATTAAAATTATATTAAGCCCCTGTTTGTTTCCCATAAAAATGCAATTTTGTACCGTTGCAACAGTTCATCAGCCGCAATTTTGGACAATGTTGTCTCTGTGTGGGACCCACCTCTTTTTAAAAAAAGGTCAAAAATGCATTTTCTTGTTAAGATGATGGGAAACAAACAGGGGCTAATAGAGTCATAAAATATAATCTGTTTTCTTTCATTGTCATCTGCTGCGGTGGCTTGAACTAATTAGAGCGTTAGTCAACTACTTAATGTTTCTTTATTTAACGTCGCCTTAACACTTTGTTTTTTACCCAATAAGACAAAAATAGAAACCTTTCATTCTACCGATCTTAAAAGAACCTTCATCAAGAATGAAAACCTCCTGATTTATTAACTTAATATCGCATTTATTGCTGCTTATGTTTGAGCCTTGTTGAGAAACTACATCACCATCCACATCCAGGAACGTACCTGAAGAACAAATTATTATGCAATGAATGAAGTAGCATAAGAAGAAATTAAAACTAAAAGTCAGCCACAAATAAATATTGATATATTCTGAGGCCCGGGGATGAGAAGATGAGGTACAACAAGAAGCTTCTGCATTTTGACTGGCACAATCAACTGATAATATTACATTGGAAGTAGAGGATTCACCTGGCACTTCAATGATTGAATCATTAGCAATTACAGTATCCACAGGATTACAGCTTCCAACCGAATCTGAGGATAATGTCACATTTGTATGATCAGATGGAGGGACGCAGCTTTCTTTCAAGTTACGCAACAAGGATGTGTCTCTCGTCACATGTTACAGGAGTCATTAGTACAGATATTTTTGAAGGATGATTGTTATCAAAAATTGTTTTGAAGCAACAAGGTGATATTTATCAACTCCCACTTCTTTATATTTTGCAGAATACACAACAATAAGGGCCCATTTGGCCAGGTTTTTAAAAAGTGAAAAGCTGCTTCTAAAATTAAGAAACTGCTTTTAAATAACTTTCTCGAAATGCTTTGTCTAGTCAAAAGAGCTCTTAGAGGAAGTTGGCTCAAGCTCTTCTAAAAGAAAAAGTAGAAGCAGGACTCGTGCCAAACAGGCCCAAAGTTCATTTATAGTCATAAAAGATCATATACATTACCAAGTACACTTGATGACAATTTCTTTCCCACATCCTCATCAGCATTCGATTTATCCTCAGTTGATTCCTTCTTTAAGTCGCTATTTTCAAGCATAGCTTTTTGCTTGTCGTTCATGTCCGAATGAGCACAAGGGCTAAGAGACAAGTCACCAGCAGCTACTTTCGCAGGATCTGCACCAGATGGAGGAAGAAAATCTTGCATGATTTCTGAATACAACTTCATAACACTGATACCAACTTTCTGCACCTGATTTTCCACATACTTAACAGTATCCTGTAATTTTCCAAATTGATAAACTTTGGTTACAAATCAATGCCCAAATGCAGTTGTTTTCCATAAGAAAAAGGAACAACAATTCAGCTAGTTTCTTTAGCTACAATAAAGATTTTGATGAAATAGAATGTAAAATCTGCCTGTGGAGATTTTACTATGAAATTAGTTGTTAGTTTTAACACACTATAAAACATTATTCAATTTTTGTAATCAAATACATAAAAGATAAACAACAAAATAACAAAAGATCACACACAACAAATAATCCAACACTGAAAGGAGAGACTAAGCTCTACAGAGAAAGCTAAAGAAGGATGGAAAAGGAGGCTTTACCTGCCGCATAACCTCTTCCACGTCCAAACAAATAGCTTCAAACCTCTCGTATAAATTATCAGCCCAGGATATACCTTTAAAATCCATATCTATTTATCTGGTGCCACCTGGCTTTACTCGCTCCAAGTTTGAAGATGTCGTCACTATGCAACTGCAAAATTACATATGAAGATGAGACTTGCATAAAATGCTTTGTTCCGATTACAAAAAAAAATTTCCAGCATAAGAAAATGAGATTTTCTTATAGTCGAAAAGGCCTCTAATGAAGAGAAAGACCACCAAATGCTGAAAACAATTGACAGCTAAGCACAATTTATATAAATGCCAAATATCTTTACAGTCAATAGCTGCTTCCGGTGATGATATTCATCTCCAAAACAAGAAAACTGGACACAATACTATGACCTCTCAGTGTATCAAAGAAATTACATCTAATAACAGGACTACTTACTAAACAGAAACAAAGCACTAAAGACCCTTACTTTTCTTTTCTAATTGAGCACACAGTCCCCTTTTCAATTCTTAATTTTGATAATTAACTTAAACTCCCTATATAATAACTATACTTCTCCAAGATAGAACTTCACACCAAGAATTTAAAACATGGAAAGACACTTCACTAATATGCGATAGCGAGCCACTCTGAGCTTAGTTAGGAGTTCCCAGTTTCATCAATTTTCCAGTAAAAGTATCCAAAAAAACCCATCAATTAGATCATCAAACACCAAATAATAGTAAAGTCAAAATCTTTACACAAAATTCCATCTTCCTAAAAATAAAAATTTATTATACTGGAGAACCAAACAAGCAGAGACCTACACACAGAAAAGCAAACAGTTACTTTTAGTACCACACACTAGTTTTCGTTGTATCAAAAGCTTTGGGAAAAGTGATTAAAATTCGTAAATAAAATACAAAAATAAATAATTAGTAAAGGTTGAAACTTGAGACGAAATACTTACAAACACAGAAAAATGGTATGGCCCAGAAGCAGAAATCTTGATTCTTGATAATTGATTATTCTTATTATCTAAATTATTAGGTTTAAAGCGGCTAGAAATAAACTGAAATACAAGTAATAATTCTAGAGAAAGAGAGTTCGAGTTGAAGCTGGTATCTTTTTGGGTTCATCACACGTGTACCAGAATTCAATTAGATAACACGTGTACCAGAATTCAATAGATAACAATTGGTGAGAGGTTGTTGCAAAGTTTCAAGTCAGTTTTTGAAGTTTTTTCTCCATTAAATTTGTCGCTAAAGTTAACTAGTCCTTTCTAATTGAACACTGAGTCAATGACATTAGCTCCACGATTGATCAACGGTTAAATGACATTGCTAAAATAAGTGACAAGTTTGTCCAATTTGCTCAAATGTTGCCACGTTCAATGTTTGAAAATGAGTAACGAAAAAGAAAACGTGTGCTACAACCAATTAGATTTCAGTCGGCCGATTTTCAATTGCACAATCAAATTTAAGGCCTCGTTTGTTTAGATAACCATTTAAGAGATGACACGCAAGTGACTAACATGGACATTTGTGAACTTTAGATGATGATTTGGTTCAAAAGAAAAGAACAAAAAAATTTTCATGACATAGTGAATAATTGTGAAATTAGATGAATTAAATACTAACATTATGATCCTAAAGTTTATTTTTCTATTTTCCTATGATTTTCCTAGAGTGATATATTCCGCACATTAAATTAAATGGCATTCACCTTGCAATAAATTATTTATGTAACATAGAAATATCACTAAAATTCCAGCTTAGCTTTGACAAAAGTATTTCCAATTATGACATAATGATATATATTTAAATTTAAGATATTTTATTTGATACCAGTTACACCCAAAATAATGCCGTGGCAGAAAAATCAGACTTGAAGGCCAGAACTAACCACCATGTTAGACGGATAAACCTTGTCTGGAGAAAATGAAAATGAAAATTCTGTCCGTTGGAATGGCCATTTATTGACCGTTAGGAGCTCATTTGGGACCCACCTGTGAGTTAGCTAGTCAACAACGGCAGCTGCAATTGGGATAACAATGGTAGAAAAAGCGCTACTAAGCCCTCCCAGACAGGGGCTTATTATTTTTATATATTTACCTAAGTCACGTCTGCCTTGAAATAATTTTCTGGCTCCGCCCCTATGGCTATTTGATCGAACTAGGTAGGCTATACTCTCCACCATTTTCACAATCATGGAGTATCTTCCAGTTGACGTTGTTCGACACATTTTCAAAGCTTCAGGAAGCTCGGGATTCTGTGATTGCATCTGCAACTTGTACGAAACGATGTGAGGCATCATCTGCTAGAGAAGCCTTGTGCGAACTACATTATCATACAAGGACGGATGTTTGCACCAGCATTCTATCTAGTTTGCAGAAGCTCGAAGTGTTGGATTTGTCTCACATTCACAATACTAGTTACCAGTAGTTTTCCTTGTTTCTTTATGTTTTCATATCAGCTTTGGATCACAGTCTGTTGCTCACTGCCTGTCCCAAACTTGACGTCATGACCCTCGTGAAGCTAGGCATCCTCACATCAGATGACCATTTAGATCGGCAAGAGACGATGAATTAGAGATAATTTCTTGGTGATTTCCTTTCTTGAGTCGTCTATCACCGAATCATGATTGTAGTGAGAATGCCTTTCAATATAGATTTCAAGGTTCATTTGTTCTCGAGAATGTGATTATCTTGTTTTAAGTTATTTTATTTCTCTCTTACTTTCTTGCTCTGAGACAACTCATTCCACTCGATGCTATAGATTTTCCACTATAATCAAGAAGTTTTATAAGAGGAGATCTCATGCCACACACACGCCAAAAAAGGATCCTCCGTCGTACTCATCTTATAACATATGAACTTCTATGTTTATATGAAATTCAATAAAAGCATCATAACAATGCATGTAAAACCTTTATATATATTACTGAAATCATATAACATTAAAACAACTCAAAAAATTCAAGTACAAAGAAATCAAGTTCCAAGATTGAGTTATCCAGCTGCTTGAAAATCTCCAAAATCATCGTCTGGCATATCTTGGGGATTTTGGGTTTCATGAGATCCTGATTCTTTCAGTTGCTCTTTTTCAGGTTCGGATACGTCGGCTTTAGAAGCTTCGTCGAGAGTAAATTTGATGGGCGATCCCGAGGGAGAATCTTGAGCAGTAACAGCAGGCGAGAGGGGTGCAGATGGGGGTGGAGGCAATTTGATACCTATTGTCGATTCTTTCTTGGTGCCCTTGACATCCAAGGAAAGATTATTCAAGCCTTGCTCAAAGAACTTGGACTTTATGTTGCCACTACCTTTCTGAACACCAAAAAGGGTATAAGAAGATGCATATGCAACTGCAGCAAAAGTTCGTAAATAAGATTCGAGAGCAATTTACATTCTTTAATTGAAGCACTAAGGTCTCCCCATCTTTTAAACTGTAATCAACTGAAGAAGAATTCTGGTGTTGTTGTTCCATCTCTTCGGCAGTTTTCTTCTTATTCAGGTAACTTCAAAAGTTAAATAAATTGAACTCAAACCCCGCCTCCAAAACCAGGGAAGGGACAATATGTATAACCCAGAAATTAATGAATGAAAATGAAAACAACACTCAAAAATGAAAAGGATTAAGGTAAAATGAGGAGGATTTAAAAAGTACTTCATGTGGTCATGGAGAGCAGCTTGGAAGTCATAAGCTTCAGGCCTTTCTCGAAATCCTATACCGATAAAAGCATGGCGAAGGCGTCCACCTGCAGAAATTTAAATCAACGTCATTCCAGTATAACTGTATCTATATGTAAGAAATATATAAATCAAAAGAAGTGATGATAAAAGCCAATAAGTGGAAACAAGCACATAATAGATGCCATGATCTGAAGGAACATGTGATGCAGCTAGAAGCACTCGTTTCACATCCTTCAATTCTAATTGATGAAGCAGTACAAGGCGATTGACCACATAGAAGCTTCCATTCCTTTTAAGAGGATGTCATCCGGGTGACATATGGATGAAAATTTTTCAAACATTAGACTATTATTATGCTAAAAACTAAGGCATACAACCCTCGGCATCGAGAGAGAGAGAGAGAGATTTCCATTCCATCCAGGTGGATACAGACATACATTAATATGTAGCGTCACTCGACATCTCTTGCTGCAATATTTATAACACTAATCAATAGAAAAACAAGTTTGCAAGGAGATATAAGTCGGAATCTTGGTTCTTATGTAGTGAATCTGATGTAGGATGCAGTGAATAAGTATGAGACTTGAGAGAGGGGAGAAAATCAAGAGAAACGAGAAACTAGAGGGAGAAATGTGTTTATTCAATAATCAAGTCTAACTATTACAATGCATAAGCTATGGTCTAAAGACTCTAAACTGGTCTAATTTAACTACAAAAATACTAAAAAATCTATTAAATAAAATCTTAATTACTTTTCCTATAATAAGGCTCTAAACTTGAAAAGTCTTCATATATATATATATATATAAAGA
>CAIGRO010085509.1:0-10135 GCA_903798355.1 Fraxinus baroniana | reverse complement strand
GGGACCATGAGTCATTTTGACAATTATGACTCATCTTGAATTGACTAAATTGTGCCGGAAGGGATATCAAAACCAAGTGCACCAACAAGTCTTCAGATAAATCCCACTTGACTGTCTTTAGTTTTGAAGCAATATGAGATATTTTCATAATGTACTCCCATATGTTTCCTTTCCCTTTGTATCTCATTGAGATAAGGTTTGCCAAAAGTGTACTAGTTTTAGCTTTTTCATTCTTAGCAAACCTCTTCCCATGGTCTTCAAGGAAACCTTTAGCTGTAGTCAACTTATTGGACATAGTGCCCCAAAACGCTTTTGGAATAGCATGCTTTATGACCATCAAACTTATGCGGTTCGATCATTTCCACTTTTTCATATCCCTCTTGTCATTAAAGGTACTCTTATCAATAAGTGCAACAGGTTGATCGACTCGTAAAGCAAGGTCCAAATCTATGACTCCGAGAACAATCATCACGTTCTCTTGCCATGCTTTGAAGTTGGTGCCATTAAGCATTGTAATTGAATTGATGCTAGCAGAGATATTAGTTGCAGA
This sequence comes from Fraxinus baroniana, assembly GCA_903798355.1. Taxonomy (NCBI): domain Eukaryota; kingdom Viridiplantae; phylum Streptophyta; class Magnoliopsida; order Lamiales; family Oleaceae; genus Fraxinus; species Fraxinus baroniana. Next base: position 9,585 of record CAIGRO010085509.1, on the reverse strand, counting down.
ATCAGAAACTAAATTAGAGAACAATTAATTCGGAATACCTAACATAAACATCCTTAATATACAAATAATAAGTTCAAATAGTGGTAGGGCCCATCACAAAATACCTAGCACAACATCAATATTGACTTGTAAGTGGTAATATTGGAATAGTGATAAAACAATGACAATAAAGAAACATGTCAATCAATAAACCTTTCTTTGAACCGATTTATTGATCACACATTAAACTAAATAATCGTCATGTGTTTATCACCACAGGTGCATGTGCAATTCGGCCAAATATTGACATTCCTTTAGGTCGATCAAATATTTGCATGAATAACACATACACAAACGCATTTTGATATTCAAAATTAATTAATTTCCACAAAAGATGTTACTTTGACCAATGTTGCTTTAATTAATTCACTTTCAAATATTATACCTCTCAAAAGAGTCATTTGTACCAAAACTTGGAAAAGAAAATCACTAAATTTGAGTATTTAATTTTTTTTTTGAAACTTTAGGAGCCTAAGGGTAAATAATCCAGAACTTTAGGGATCAAAGATTAATTATCCAAAACTTTAGGGGTCAAAAATTAATTATCAAAAACTTTAGGGGACAATTAGGAAAAATTATAAACTTTTAAGGTTACAATTACAAAATTCAAGACTTTAATTGCCAAATTAATTAATTTTCAAACTTCAGGGACTGAATTATTAAATCCAGAACTTTCAAGGCCTAATTTGGATGATTTTAACAGTAAGGGATTGGATTATTAAAAATATATTTTAAACATTACAACTAACCCCAATTTTAAATTGTAAGCAATGACCTTAAATTATCTAATTTGCATCACAGGCCCTCGCCTTAAAATTTTTACCCAAAATGAAAACCCTAATAACAGGGGACGAATCCTGAGGCTGACGCTGTCCCCAAAGACTGAGTAGCGCTAGCCCCTGCAACATATAGCGGCTCAGGGTGCTTCGTGGTGCATAGCTATGTGTGGGCAGCGCACTGTCGCATGCCGCTGTCAACGTTACTTTGGTGCAGCACCGCCGTCTGTTGAATTTTTTTTTAAACAGAACTAAAGTTATAGAAAACTGATCGAACAATTTTCAAATTTAACAAAACTAAATCTGGAATTACTAAATTTGAAAACAATGAAATTATACAAGAACCAAATAAAATTTTTGATTCTTAATAATTCAACATGAATAGTCACTGATACCACTTGTTGGGAAAAACTTATTATCGTCATAATAATGATCTTTCATTTTGGATCACCAAGAATTCATGAACCAAATCGGAAGCATACTTGAATTAGACATAGTTAATGCAATAAATGAATCCTGAGGTTTTTTTGGTCTTCTTGATCAACACAATGTTATTTTATTTCTCTCTGATGATGGGATAGCCTTTAATTTAATACAATAATTCACATATAAGTCTACATGATCGATTAAAAATCCTTACATATTCTTCCCTAGTAGAGGTATTCTATCATTTGACAAGTGAAAAATTCATAATTTATTACTGATTTCTCGTTTTCATTAGTTGATTACTTGTCTAATTTTATTTTAATTATTTTAAAGATATGTCTCCAATTTTATTTTATGCTGTTACATCATTTTATAAGATAAATATTCAAATGAAATATATTTTGGAATCATTTACAAGGACATTTTTTTTTGGGAAGGAGGGCGGTACCTCCGAAAATTTATTGATATGCACTCACTTGTGACAGAGGAATACCGTGGTTACATATGGGAAAAAGAAAATACGATAAATAAGGAAGACTACTTTCCTTACAATTTTTCCTAAACCGATACTTACTTGAAATTAATAATTAGGGCCTCCCTTATGGTAGAGGGAAGCCGAGAATACAATAAGAAACACTAAAAGATCAAACAAACCAACTTCTAAGGTAAGGTAATTCCAGCCTATCCGTATGCAAGATTCCACTAAGTAGTGTCGGAGCCTCGTCGCCGAAGGACATATTAAAAGATGACCCATTGCTGCCATTTTTAGCAAGAAAATCAGCCTCCATATTCACCTCTTTGAAAACGTGATGGACTTGTGTACTAAGTAATCTGATCAGTTCCAGAATTTCATCCCAATAATCCTAAAGCCACCATAATGAGCATGCTCCTTTTTGAATCCATTACGCCACAATATTGGAATCGATCTCTACTATGATATCCTTAACCTCGAGCTCACTGCACATATATAGACCGTCGAGAAGAGCTCGTGTTTCAGCCACCATATTTGTACAAGACCCATAATAGCGAGAGAAACCAGCTCGAAAACTACCATTGCTGTCACGCAAAATTGCTCATCCACCGGCTTCACCTGGGTTTCCCTTAGCTACTCCATCAACATTTAATCTCAGTTGCTTACCATTCGGTTTCTTCTAGTTAATCAATTGAAACTTTTTCTGCTTAGCGTAAATTATTGGACAGTTTAAGAATCTTAGACAGCCAACATCAGGGCCAGAGATATAACTTCCCTTGGAGATTAGTCCAGTAGTTTGGGAAAGAATAGATTTTGTCTGCCAAACGGTTTTCAGCTAGGAGATGGGATGTTCCTCCATACGAGCTTCACATCTAGTTTTCCATAATTCCCAAGTGATAATAAGTGGAGTGATGCCGCAAAGGATTCCAACCTGAGATGAGCTAGAAGCGTTTTTCCACCATAAAGTCATCATACATTTCCAAGTATTGACATAGGGCAATGATATATTAAAATGCGAAGCAAAATAAGACCAGACTTTTTTTGCGATATCCCCATTGCATAGCATGTGGTCAATGGATTCCAACGATGGGCGAACACAGCATTCACATTTTGACACTAAAGGGATTCCAATGCTTTGTACCACCTGATCAACCGGTAAAACATTAAGGAGGGCTCTCCACGAGACAAAGGAAATTCATAGGGAAATTTTATGGTGCCACAGCCACCGTTTCAATGCACATGTCACACTTTTTTTCCTAATCAACTCCCAAGCCGATTTAGTGGAGAAGGTCCCATCCTTGCAGGCTTCCAAACGAAGTGATCAGGCTGTCCAGAAATTTTGATGGGCGATCTTTCAATAGCCATAGCTTGTCTTTCATCTAGTACCTCCTTAAGCCGACTCCCATTCCAGCAGCCATTATCTATCAATAATTCTTTAATCTGTAACTGTGGTTCACTAACCTCCCATCCAGCCTCTGCCAAACTTTGAGTACCATTCCAGTTGTCATACCAGAAATTAGAAGTTCCATCGTGTACCCGGCAAAAAGAGTTTTGCAACACAATCTGTAGTGCTGAGATCACCCCCTTCCAAAATCGAGAATGCGTGGGAGAGAATTTCAGCAACGCTATAGGTTTATTTTTCACATATTTAGCACGAAAACATTCTGACCAAAATGAATTTCCCACCATCAGTTTCCATACAAATCTCATAAATAATGCTTGTTGTACTTCTCCAAAATCCCGAATGCCTAAAACACCTTCCTCCATTGGGAAACAAATTTTTCTCCAAGAAAACCATTTTTTTTTTTTGATCCATCAGTCGCATTCCAGAGAAAAGAAGAAATAATACAGTTCAACTCATTGTGAATTCCTTTAGGCAGGTTCAGAACTGAGAGGATATGAATTAGCATACTGCAAAGTACATGTTTGATCAATGTGATTTTACTTCCAAAAGAGAGTAAACGAACCTTCCAACCAGCCAGTTTTTTCTGAACTTTTTCTAACAATGGCTCAAAAATGCTCTTGCCTTGAAGAAAAGCTGATTGCTCCCGAGGAATTAATTTGTCAAGCAAAGGGGCCATCCAATTTACTATAATTTTGGACAGAATTTTGTATACCACTGGGTCGAGACTTATAGGCCGAAATTTATCGTAGCTGTTCGGGGACTCCACCTTAGGAATGAGCACAAGATTCGTTGCCCCTAAAGCACTAGTTAGACGATAACCCCCAAAAAATTCTATAGCCACTGCGAGTAGATCAGACTGGACAATATCCCAGGTAGAAATGAAAAAGCTTGCACTGAAGCCATCAGGTCCAGGGCCGCTCTCTTTGGGAATAGACCGAAGTGCAGCTTTAACCTCTTCCAAGATAGGAGGTTTGCATAGGATCATGTTTTTCTCCTCAGTAATGGCGTCATTAAGAGATCAAGGCTATTCCTGTCCAACTGAATGGGTAAGACTGAGTACAGACTGAAAATCTTTTACAGCCCCATCATGTACTTCATCAGTTGTCTTAAGCTCGGTGCTGTCTTCAAGGACCGTGTGATGAATATCTTTACTCTTACTTTTATTTTTGACCGAAGCATGAAAAAAATTTGTGTTGCCATCCCCCTTTTTCAGCCATATAATTCGTGACTTCTACCTCCATAGAGCTTCTTCTCTATCTAGCCAGGCTACATAATTATTTCGGCATTGCAAGAACTGAAATTGAGTCTCCATTGAGAAGCTTTCCATTAGCGAGTTTTCTAGATGAATTAGATTAGTCTCATAGGTTTCAATCCCCTATTGCACCCTTCCAAACACCTCGCAATTCCAAGATTTCAATGCTGTTTTCAAGTTCCGCAATTTATGCCCAAGACATACCATTGCAAAACCATACATATTCTTATCCCATATTCTTTTCACCAGGGGTAAAAAGGATAATTCCTGAAGTACAGGAATATTTTTACAACCTTTTCACAGAATTTCAAAATTTCTCTCACAAGAATTGGCCCCACATGATTAGAATATTAGAAAAAATTTCTCCCTACCCACCTATGGTGTAAGTGGCATGGCAGGTACAGGCCCGTACCTGAATCATTGTTGGGGGTAAAAATTCTTGATGGGAACACCACATGCTTAGGAATCGAAATGGTCTAGAACAAGGTAAACTCAATCTGTCCCTACATTTCAAAACCATCGGGCAATGATCCGACGATGCGTTCCAAGTAAGAAAGGGTGACTGATGGAAAATGATTTTTAAAATTTTGATTTACCAAAATTCGGTCCCGTTGTGCCCATATTCGACGAGTACCTTGTCACCCATTACACCATGATAGCTTCGGACCATCAAAAGGAATATCCATCAAGCCAGTGTCATGAATAAAATTATTAAACTCTCGCCTGGCCAAGAAAGAGTGTGATACTCTACCAAGTTTCTCATTAGTAGACTGAGTCGTGTTAAAATCACCTCCTACTAACCATCCATAATCACCAGGTTCTAAGCTTTTTAACTGATCCCACGATTTCCTTCATTTTATCTGACAACAACTGGCATAAACCAAAGTAAAAAACACCTGAGCACCTCCTACTACAACCCAACCAAAGATCTCTTGTTCCGATAAACTACTCACAGAAAATGACACTTCAGAATTCCAGAACATCCAGATTTTGCCTCCCACCTCATCATTTGACATAAAGTGTGGAAATCCAAGACGACGAGCCCAACTTGCAATTTTATCAATAGAGACAAAGATTTAGTAACTATTAAAACAGAAGGATTAAATTGTTTTTTCAGCCCCATTAATCTATTTTTAGAGGATACCATTAATCTATTTTTAGAGGATACCATACCTCTAATATTCCAAACTATAATATTCAACATTAATAATATTTTTTGGATCTAGTAGTGATCCCTAACATCTCATTTTTCCGACCGTTTTCCCTTCATCTTTTTAGTGGTACTGACGTGATGTGATCCGTGTCATAATTAAGGACCTGTAGCTCTGGTAAATCATTCTCATATTCACCATTAGACAAATTGTGAACCTCTAAAGTCGTAGCCTTGTGTTGCTCATAACCCGTATTTTGGTGGCCTTGAGGGAGAGGCTCTCCTCTAACAACCAGGTCCGCGATATTGTCCATAATCTCCGTGACAAGAATATCCTGGACGACATCGGCATCTCCCCTCCTAATTGCTTGCTCCAAATTAGTTGCTTCAGATAATGTTTCTACTTCCAACATTCCATTATCTTTCTGGCGTCCGCCTTTAGCAGCAACTACATCAGTACCTAAAATTCCATTAGTAGCATTAAGTTCCTTTGCTCCATTAATAGCTTCACTAGGTTCCTTCGACGTTACATCCTCTCCCGAATCATCAATTTTCGTTGCAACTTTACCGTCATAACACCCAAAAAGGATCGATGTTTACAAGGACATATAATATTTATTGTAGTGAATTTGACGTGATATTTACATATTTGAGACATCTTCAAAATATTCTTTATTTGTCTACTAAATTTATTTCAGTAAAGTTTATAATGTAGTGTAAAATGACTTAATACAAATGCAATGCAGAAAACAAACTCTCAAAGTGTATAAATATCGAATCAACTGACTCAAATCTTTTTCAACCTCACCACCAATGTGTCTTGTGATGTTGACCTTAGATTTGTGCCCCACTGAATCATGCACCATAGTCCACGGGAATGCTCCGTCTGAAGTGAGGATCTATAATCTACAAGAGACGAAGCTGGAGATAAGGACCATTAGTGGATATTTCATTGGATATGTCGAAAGATCTAAAAGATATAGATTTTATTGTCTATTTCATGGCTCTAGGATTGTGGAATAAAGAAATTTTAAGTTTTTTAAGAATGGATTGATAAGTGGGAGCAATCAAACTAGGAATAAAGCTCCTAAGCACGATCATTTAGAATCTCAGCCTTCTACCTCGGGTGACAGATTGGTGATAGTTCACAGCACTCCTGAAGTAAAAATAGGTGTTGAAGAACCAATCATTGAAATTCCACAAGTTGCCGACAATGTCCAAGTCGATCAAGTAGTTCAGAAATTACCAGAGCCTCTTAAACAAATAATTGAACTACAAGCTTCATGGGAAATTGATGGTACAACATTAAGAAGATCTACTAAAATAAAAAGGTTAGCAATTCTTAGTGATTATGAAGTGTATCTATAAGAACCTGACCATAGTGTTGGATTTGAAAATGATCTCGAATCATTTTTCATATGCCATGAGTTGCAAAGAGTCAGAATTATGATACAATGCTATGAAGGAAGAGATGTATTCTATGAAGGGTATTGGAGTCTGGGATTTTGTTAAGTTGCTTAGTGGTGCCAAAGGTATTGGCTATAAATGGGTTTTGAAGACAAAGAAAGACTCATTAGGTAACATTTAGAGATACAAGACAAGACTTGTTGCTATGGGATTCACTCAAAACAAGTGAATCAATCATATGGAGACCTTTTCTCCGATATCTAAGAAAGATTTCCTACACATTATTTTTGCATTCGTAGCCCATTTTCACCTTAAGCTACAACAAATGTATGTGAAAATAGCATTTCTCAATAGAGATTTAGAGGATGAGGTTTATATGAAACGACCTAAAGGATTTTCCTCTAATGATGGTGGGCATTTGGTTTGTAAGCTTAAGAAATCAATATAAGGTCTAAAATAAGCGTCCTGTTAATTCTAGATCAAGGTGTATACAAGAAGGTTCGTGGGTGCAAGATTTTCTTCCTTATTTTAAACATAGATGACATTTTACTTGCAACCAATGATAATGGTTTTTTGCATGAGATGAAATCATTCTTCTCTAAACATTTCGATATGAAGGATATAGGTGATGCATTAAGATTTATAGAGACATATTCTCAAGAAACCTATATCAATAAAATTTTAGAGAGATTTCGAATAAATGATTTGTTCATCAACTGTAGTTCCTGTTGTGAAGGGTAACAGGTTCAATTTGGACCAATGTCCTAAAGCTGTTCTAAAAAGGGAATAAATGAAGAACATTCCATATACTTCCACCATTGGAAGCATGATGTATGCTTAAGTCTGCACAAGGCTTGACATTGCATTTTTTATAGGAATGTTAGGACGACATCATCGTATTCCAGGTATAGACCACTAGAGCGCAGAAAAGAAAGTAACGAGGTTCCTTCAAGGAACAAAAAATTACATGCTTATGTATAATAGGATGAATAATTCGGAAGTGACTGGATAATCATATTCAGTCTTTACTGGCTGAGTTGATTCACGTGAATCAACTTTAGGCTATGACCTTGTTTGAGAGAAATTTTTAGTTTTATTTTTAACAATAATATGACCGTTGCACAGAAGGCCTGTACCCATTTTCCAAAATTCTGACACAGTCCACCGTAAAATGAAGGGTAGGATTCTTTATCTATCATTCATTTACGTTTTCACCCTCAATTATTATCTCAACCATTCAAATGTTAGAAAATTCATTTCCACTTACCCTCTTCCATTTACCATTGTATCAACAGTGTCATTCATATATCCCTTCCATTTTTGACTTCTCCTCATTCACCATTTTGCTTGAAAATTCATTTCCACTTTGCTCTTCTCATTAAAAAACCTTGTGTATCCAACCCATTATATGTGTGTCTTTCTCTCACTACATTTCATTGTTCACGGTGGCTCTTTCTTCCCTCCATCCAAATTGTCAATAACCCTCGATCCAAGTTGCGTTGACCATTACGACGAACCCCTTCCAATTAAAAGTCCTTGAATATATACCAATGTTGTGTTGTCTTCCTCTCACTACCGTTACCAAACATTGATTGTAACTCTCTCCATTTCCTCCATCAAAATCATTGGTGATCCTCGATTGCAGTGATGAGGACGATGAACCCCATCTGGTGAAAAGTGCTCCAAAATTTGTTAAATCATTAATCTTAAATTTTAATATTCATGCTATATTTGCATAAGATGGCTGCATATTTATTCTATTTTGACTCCTTCGGAATTTTTATTTTCCCTCATTTTTATAGTGGTTATTCATCAACTATATGAAGTTTGGGAAATTAATGCAAATGGTGAAGTGAAAAACAACAACGAATGAAAATTGAAATTTGTAGAAAAAAACATATTTTGGTCTCGTGGAAATTGGATTATGAATTGGTGTTGTGCAGGAATTTGGTTTTCCATTTCTTTTTCCCAGCTGCGTACCAAGAAATGTGAAAATACGCATATTGTATAATTTATTGAAAATAGTGATGTAACCCAAATCTATTTGTGCTAAGAGTTACTGCATTACGTAATTGGCATTTACTTCATGATTCTCGTTCTTCTTTCACAGGTCAATCTCTAACTCCGCCCGATACGCCAAACCCTACAATCAGGGATTTTCATTTGAAGTCTACCCAGCCATCGACAGTTTGTTGTGGCCATCAAGTATGATTGGCTCATACTCACGGATCCGTTTTACTCAGATAAGTACGCTAAAGTGTTACATTTCGTAATAACCTTAGCGTCCATCGTATTTGTAAGTTTGAAGTCATTTAACTTCCGCATTTTCTCCAGTAAATACATGACGAGATCCCAATTTTTGCTAACGTTCCTATCTGATGTAGATTGATTATCAACTGGATGCGGGCTCGTCCACACCCGCAGACGTCAACAATGACAAAAGCTCCCAAAAAATGTACGATGGAATCCGACGGTACTAAAGGTGTTTGATAGGAATGTAAAATGCATATTTTTCCCTCCTCATTTTATGCGCTTGTATGACTATTTTATGCCTAAATGTACTTAGTATTCTCATATTTTGATTTAGGTGGCAATTCTATGGATATGGCGTAATTCGGAAGAAATAAGTGAAAATTGACCAAAATGGAAGAAAGTGAT
>CAIGRO010085487.1:0-11099 GCA_903798355.1 Fraxinus baroniana | reverse complement strand
TTAGATGTTGACGAAAAAGAAAGAAAGAAATTATGTTTTATATTTGTGGTGTAACAATAACTTATTTAATTAAAAAATATATTAAAACTCTAATTATGTAATTTTACTTAAGGATATTTAAGTAAATAAGAAATATGTGGTGTACTTAATAAAATTTGTAGTAGTAATATAACTACCCTTGTGTTTTAATGGGAGTCTAGCAGGAAGGGCAAAATCACACGATTGATTTGTTACTCAGCTCAGCTCATGCTCACTCGTCAACCTCATGTTTGATCCATGTTTTGAAAGGAGTAAAATATTTGATCTAATTTAGTATTTAACATCGATCTATGTTGCAGTTCTTTGAAAATCAACTTGGAGAGTAGAATTTGGAGACAACTAATTTTTACTTGTTTCAAATGGTTTTTTTGACCTTTTCATTGTTTATATAAAATAGTACTTCCCAATTTTTGATGTATTGGTCTCAACAAACTCATTCATATATAGTCCCAAGGTAGGTGAAAGCATTAAAAATGAGTGTGAAGTTTATGTAAAATCACATTAAAAGTCAATACTTGATAATTAAATTCAAACCATCGAAAATTACGTTTTAACGTTTGTCCTAACTAATAAATTCAGTTTTTCACTGTTTTTGCATTTAACTAAATCTCAAACAATTTCAGCATATGGTTTCACTTTCTACAACCACTTTTGCTCGTCAGTCGTCACATGTTTCCTAAAAAAAATGGTTTGAAATAATTTCAATTCCGTCGTCTCAACATATTGTTGGATTAATCTCACCGCACCAAGTTTTCTTAAAATTGGTTCGAATTTCTTGTCCTAAATCAAATCGTGTCATGTCAACACGACTCAATTTCACAAAACACTAAAAGTTCATGAAACCTAGCACTATTCGCAACTCGCAATGGATGACTTGTTTTCGCAAAATGACACCCTTTTATGGTAAACAAATGATTCACAAGAACATCCACACATAAATAATTTTATGAAGACATAAATTCATAAATGCTAAATCAGCACATTAACGTACATTGTAGTAACATAAATATGTTATGTCGAATCCTAGTCGACTATTGTACTACACTAATTTTTCTTGTGATGGTGCAAAGCAGCAAGCAGTACAAGCAAGAAGAACAACACAGCACCAAGACTGGACAGGCTAATGGCAATGGCCGCTTGGTTGCAGAATTTTCCGAACACACCACACACCTTCTTCCACTGCACGTGTGAATTGCCTTCGTAGCCGAGCAGACCCACGGCCAAGGCGGCGCCACCACTTGAATGGAGCAGAGACACCATAACTAGGTCAAATATGATTATCGCCACTGTTAGACCTTTCTTTCCTGCCAATGTTAAGATCAATGATATAGCTGCATATGAACATGCTATTGCATTTGCCACCACAAAGTACCTGAAAAGTTATTAAATAAAAGACAAATTTCGAGTTCAAATTATGTCGCTGCTCGTTTATGAAATTATACAAGTGTCAAATGCTTGATAAAAGGATAAATATCTTGTTAAAGATAATAACTTAAATTTTTAAACGGGTATACTGCAGTCATGTATTATAAAGGCAAAGGGGCTAAGGGAGTGTGTGAAATACTTACACAAAGGCAGACATGTGATGCCATTTGGCGGTGACCGGAATATTCACCGGCGGCAGCGTCGGCACCAACGTTAATGGAACCATCTTTGTCTGCTTATCAACTCCGAGGAGTACAGCCGCCACAAGTGTCAGTCCCAAAGCCAAAAACCTCAAAACAAAATCCCAACCCCTCATTCTTCTTCTATTCGCCACCACCACTTCCTTCCCTCCGCCGTTTGCGCCGCCCTCTATTCCTCCGTAGCCACCGCCCTTGCCTGCACCTTGAACTTCCATTTTCTCTGAAGAAAAGTTCCAAAGGACGAGAGACAAGAAATTATGGAATATGGGACCTCTCACTCTCTATTGTCTCTCTATGTGTACGTAACTATATGTATATGCTATATATATATATATAGAATATACATTTTGTTTGTTTGGGGGTGGGGTGGGTGGGGGTAATTAATGGATGAAGGTGGATATGGTTGGCAAAAGACGTGGGAGTTTGGTGGATTATAATTGCATGTGGACTTCACATAATATTTTTAGTTATGGAGATATTTTTGACCGCGATCGAGTTGACTAGGCCCTACTTGGTTGGCTTAAAAATTAAAATCTCATTAAAATTTAAAAGCAAAATTAACAATTAATTTTAACCACACATTTTATGGGATTCATAACTTTTCAACCATATCTCTTATCAACTTTTATCACAATTTACTAAAAATCAAATTTTAATCTCTACCAAACAAGTTCTAGTTATTTTAAAATTACATATGGATGAGGATCTTGTTTCGTTTTGATGATGGTGTTATTTCGTATTCGCATATGACTTGACACGGTTTAAGGGAAATCGTATTCGACACTTCATCGTAATCGAATTAATTATCTACTTTAGAATTACATTTCGAGTCGTATATAGCATTTATAATAGTGATATTTCGTATTCACATATAATTTGATACGAATATATAGTAGATAGAGTATATCAAATTTAACTCTATGACACCGATACATTGTCCTTTTTATCGGTTAAGTTTTACATATTTGCCCTAACTTTGCGAATAAAGTTTCGAAATTGAACTCTTCGAGAGAAGGGGAGAAAATAGAAATATTTCTTTTGAAACTTCTAGTACACGCTAGTGTTATCACACACTTTATTTAAGATTAATGCTTTGAAATTGATTATTTGCAGGTTTTTCTTTCTTAATACTGAATTTATTGATTATTATGTATTCTAAAGTATAAAATATATTGAATTGTAAATTATCGTGAACTATTTGGTAAGGTAGAGATAAAATAAGCAATATTAAAAAAAATTATTCACAGTGTCTCACTACTATTGACTAAATGCCAAACTAGTCACCAGTTGAATGATTTGTTGAAAATTCCAACGAAGGAATGGGAATGAATTCGCTGGAAATTTATTAACATAAAAGAGTCACCAGTTGAATGCAGATACTGTAAGAGCCACAATTTCGGTTGGAACTTCTGAACCCTTTACTTTGTTCACATGGCTGTGTCCAAAAATCGCTTCATGTCCCCTTCACCCTGGTGTGACAATATTATTTTGTCACGTTAAGTCAAAGTCAAGTTCAATTCAATATATCGATTGTGTCTAAATAACTAGCAATAATAAGGTTATTGTGCCATTTTACAAAGAGTAATATTATTTATCATCATAATGATAAAGTATCGATAATATGACAATCCATTATTTCTCATATTTATCTCTCTCATCACCCTCTCTTTCTTATAAATTGAACTTTTTAATTTCATTATTCCACGTAAACTACAACATCACCGATGATTTATTATCATAATAATAAATAACGTTATTATTTTACGAAATGATGAGTTAGGTATACTATATTGTATTAGAGTAGATAGGGTTAGGATTGATATAAATGTAATGTTACGTGTCGTATTAAAAAATGTAAAAATTATTAAAGTTACAAAAATAAAGGTGTGTTCCGTATGACTTAAAATACAATTAAAATTGAACATATAGCCGTTATTGGGTCTCACTCGTCTAATAAAAGTCAACAATAACGGTTAATTTTTTAATTTTAATCCGATTTTAATCTCTACCAAACAGGCCCTAACTATAACAACACTTCTTAGTAAACTAAAAAGAAAAGTAAAGGTACATTTTTATAGATTACTTATATTTTATTTATAAGTAAAAAATTACTGTTTTAGAAGTGGTTTCTATGGTTATACTGAAATCAGTAATTTATTTTTTATTTTGATTATAAAAATACTTATTTAAAAATTCACATTTTCAAATTTTTGTCTACAATTACTTTAAATAAAAAGGTAATTGTTAAAGTAACTGTTATGTCAAAGGAAAAAATCTACTTATTTTAACTTTGGTAAATAAAGAAAAGTAAATTTACTATTTGAAATCCCTCTTTCTTAATTTAAACCAACTTATTTACTCATAATAAAAAATATGGTCTAAAATCATGTTATTGTGTGGATTAATTTAGTACGTTGTGACTAAAGAATAATATTAGTATTGTCGCCACCAAACGTTGTACACATAATACTGAGTTCTGAATATGTTACAAGTTCATATTTGCTAAGAGGGACGTCATGAATGACATGTTTCATGTGTTGGATGGGATAACGTTCGAGTTTGAGTTTTTTATATTATCTTATATAATACTATTCATTATCATGGTTGGAACCATGGAATCATATGCTTGTTATTTAAGGTGGCCAAAACAAAGAAATCCCAGAAAGGGCGGAACTAAGTGATCGTGTATTAGCTGTGGTTCTACTGGCAAAAATAAACCGAGATTATGGGCCTTTCATTAATTGACAGCTGTTTTAATGGAAATTTGTGGCTAGGGTTCATAAATATTTGGCCTTCCTTGAATTATTTTAAAATAGATTTTGGGACAATTCTTATTTCTTAACAAGTTGTTATAAAATAATGAAAAGGTGACAATAATTTTTAAATTTCGAGGAAATTTAGTCTTGACCTTATGTTGGGGGATCTTTGTCTCTACGAAATGATAAAAAAAGACCATTTTTTGGGGAATGGATAGACTCCACATGAATTATTGAAGAATTTAGAGCATCTTCAATGTAACCATGAATTGATTAAAAAAAAATTACATACGTGAAAGTGGACTATGTTCGTCAATGGAAGATGAAAAGGACTCCGTCAAGCTAATGATCCACAAAAAGTAGACTGTATATAGTGGAGTTTATACGTAGAGGCTTTATTAGACATTATGACTCAGCAATTTAATTGATTATTTTTCTTTATTTAGAACATTCGAGTTTCTTTATCTTTTATTCTATTTTATTATCTTTATTTTATTGTTAATAAAAGAAGGTGAAAATATTGGAATATCGATGAGACACACTCGAGATCAATTTTAAACATAACCATCTATAATCTATTCATTGACATCCCTACCACGTCGACTGAAAACGAATTTATTTAAATGTCATATAAATTGCAATCCACATAATGCATTGGAGATGCTCTTGATCTCAAAAAAATAAATTTCCAACTCCCTTTTTCGCATAATCGTGAAATGTCGTTTAAGAGCATATATATCTCGCTCAAGTTAATAAGTTTACCTATAAGCAAATAAGTGAATTTAAACTATTTTTATTTTTATTTTTTTAACAAGTTCAGAATTTTATACATATTAAGTATTTTTTATTAAAATTGAAAAAGAACTTATTCAAATATAACTTTTACTTATTTTAAACTTTGTCAAATGTGAAATATCATCTTTGTTGGTTCTTTATTCTTCTCTCTTCTTTCTTGCTTCACGTCTTCATCTTGATGACCTAAATGAGGGAGAAGTCAAGATATTCAATTATCTAACAAATAGTAGATAGTTGAAAAGCATAATATAAATATTTTTATAATATTATGTTATTCTCTTTTCAAGTTTGTCGTTATTGTGATCAAATTATTATTAACATTAAAGTAATATTGTCGACAATATGAAAAAGTTAAGTCATACTTAACTATTACATAATAATGAAGCGTCAAAATGTAAGTCGAGAAATTATTTTATTGATAAGACTTTGATTCAATTAAATCTCGTCACACATATAATCTGTTGATAAATTATTATGTAAGTTGTTATTTATTCATAGAAAAACCGTCTTTTGAAATCCTAATTAATTTCCCACCTGTATGTCCGAAGATAGAGGAAAGAATTAGGAGATGAGTGAGGTAGTCTCAGTTGAGCTGACAGCTACAATATGAGGGTTCGATTCCTGCCTCTAACGAAAGTTTAAAATTGGACTCTTTATGAACATCAATATAGCAACTCTTGTACGTGACCTGCTGAAGCACATCCCGATTTACCTCCTCCACGATGCTCACGGGACGGGACGGAACGGGACGAGGTGGGGCGGAGGGGCCCTCAAGGTTGGGATTCAACCTTTAAGAAAGGGACAAG
This sequence comes from Fraxinus baroniana, assembly GCA_903798355.1. Lineage (NCBI taxonomy): Eukaryota > Viridiplantae > Streptophyta > Magnoliopsida > Lamiales > Oleaceae > Fraxinus > Fraxinus baroniana. The sequence goes on along the minus strand of CAIGRO010085487.1, from coordinate 5,078 downwards.
AAACTAATTTTAGGAATCTATAGACTTGTCAATTAGACTTTCACCAAATTACAAGCATAATTTAGTGTACCAAAATACCAACAATAATTATCATAAAAACCATCCATATCTTATCGTTTTCGACAACCTCTTCATTGATCTTTTAGACATGTTTGGTCTTTATCAGATAAAGTTGTGGAGTATATTGCGTGTGATTAAGCGGACTTTTTCTTTATATTCATTACAATTTTATCCTTTCTATCGACTATACCGATTAAGATAATACTCTCTGACTTTTAATTTAATTGAGATAGTGAAACAACTACAACCAAACCCTGTGATAGAGAAACTGTAACAGATAGTGAATAAACTAATATATATTTATATACAAAGCAACATTTATATATGAGAGGTCATTAAAATAATATGTTAATAAAATATATTGATTACAACACATTACAGACAAGACAGAAAACAGTTGTGGAATGAATAGTCAGCATTAAATTCTTATATAAATTTGGAAAGAATTATTCAATTTGAGTACTTCAATTCTACGCAGACAAAATATATTTTTTATGCACAAAATCTGGCGAGTAGTTGGGAAGATAACAAGTCTTGTTATTTAAATATAACTAGTATTAATTTTAATTCTTGAAAGTTTCACACAAATAAATATAGTTATATAGAAAAAAAGGTTGAACCCCAACCTTGAGGGCCCCCACCGAGCTTGTCCTGGACCATCGTGGAAGAGGTAAATCACAGGATGTGCCTCCCAGGAGCCAGNAATTTTAATTCTTGAAAGTTTCACACAAATAAATATAGTTATATAGAAAAAAAGGTTGAACCCCAACCTTGAGGGCCCCCACCGAGCTTGTCCTGGACCATCGTGGAAGAGGTAAATCACAGGATGTGCCTCCCAGGAGCCAGGGTGGAGAGCTTATGGATAGGTCTGAACTATTAACTCTATGGTAACTCCCGCTTGCAACAAAGTCAATTCCACATTGCGGGGAATCAAACTCTGCACACTACTGCGCTGATGATAATTGTCAAAAATAAAAAAAAAAATAAAAAAAAATAATAGAGCAAATGATAATTGTCAAAAATCAGTCTATAATTGCCAATGGTGTGATGTTGGTTATTCTAATTGAGCTTTAAATTTGTTGGTAATTTAGATGATTCAATGAGAGTAATTTGATAATTACCAACACGCCTTAAGTTATTACTTAAGATATTGTCGTGAATAATGTTGTCGAAAATCACTGGACAAAAGCAAACAAAAATATCGACATTGGTGTTGTTGGTGATATTACGACAGACCTTTGTCAGAAATTATCGATGAGAATGTCGTTAGCGACGCCGGGAAAAAATCTATTCGTATTTTATTTTTATATATTTATTAATTAAATATGTAAACTATTTATGTTTTTAAAATTATTAGCCAAAAAGTATTCGTATTCTTTTAAACTTTTTAGTGTTATTAACAAAACCGAAAAAATATATTTTAAGAAATGGGGGCTTACCCTTGTTTGAGTTTCATTAAAATGAGATTTTGAGAGAAAATAGATTTAAAATAACGATCTTTTGGATATTAGTGAACCATAATTTTTATATTGAATACATTGTCTTAGTGAAAAAAAAATTGTTTATATTGAATATTGTTATAAAAGTACAAATTAAATGTAAAATAAAACCAATTATTGTAGTAAAAAAAAAAAAATTATCATAATCAATGGCAATTTTAATAATTATATACATGCACAACAATAAATCATTTTCTTTTACCAAATGCAAAAATGCTTATTTAAAACATAATATTAATTTTGAAATAAAGGTTTATCAAATGCTTAGTTGATTCTCCTTACAGCTAGCTAATTATTACTTAAGCACATCAAAAGCCGAAAAGCATGCAAATGCCAAACAAAGTCTTATATTGCTTGAAAAAAAATAAAAAAATAATCATATGCACGTTTAGGATAAAATCTTATATTGCTTGAAAAAAAAAAAAGATTATGATCAATCTATAAGAAGTTAAGTTACTCTTCTCTCAATACTTAAAATGAAAATGACATTTTTAAAAACTCATATGAACACTCAATTTTACAACCAGTGTTCTCAAAATGAGCCACTAAGAGTTCATATCACGTGAACGTGAAAATTGTAATAAGAGCTTCAAATACTCCTCTAGTTAAATCAAATTTTTAAAATAAAATTCGAGCATGGTCTCGATTGAATGTAGATCCTAAAATTGAGGTACTTCGAAAATAATTTCCCACTGACCATTGACCAATTAAAATATATAGAAGAAACTTTAAACTTTTTGGAGCAGCTGAGTGATGTAATAATCAATATTAGTTGGAGCAGCTTGGTAATGTAATAACCATGGAGAAAGGCTCTATTGGGGTCAGGAGTAGAAGGGGTACTCGAACCCTGATCAACTTGGGCATAATCTGCGGTTTACCTCCGCCAGTTATTGAGGGGCCGGTGACTGGCGGTCCAGAAATTAATTTGACTAAATTGGGATACCTGGGTACCAAAAAAAAAAAAAAAATTAACTTTATCTTCCACATTAAACAAATAAACAGCTAACGTGTGGAAGTCATAGTCAAAGATATATATGAATGCTTAAGCAATGACAGCATAAACCTGTTTGGTTAAGATAAAAATTATATTTTTAATATATTTTGACAAAAGTTGATGAAATGTAGTTGAAGAGTTGTGTGTTCCATAAAATGAACGGTTGAAAATAAAGATAATATAGGAGATAAATTGAATAGGACTAGAAATTTTACACGTTTCTATCGAATTACGTGGAATCTAGTACATTAAGAATTCTTAAAAATGCAATATAGTCAAGTATTCCGACTATGATAGGATTAATCATATAAAACCATTACTTGGCGTGTAGGAAATTCCAACCAAACCTAAGTCAAAAAGACGTCCATTTTCTCTCTATATATTATCACATTCATGTTTAATATATCTTCATCCACACCTAAAATATTCAACAAAACTTAGCTAGATCAGGTACAATGTCTTCGGAACCCTACAAGACGGCTCCACAACCCGAAACCACCTCGTCATGGGAGAAGGAAGCGAGTCGGCCACCGGTGGCACCACCACGACCGCCAACGGAGTCGAGAGCTTCGGCAGGCTACTTTGCATTGGTTGATGTGGTTTTGAGATTCCTTCTGTTTGCTTCAGCTTTGGTTGCTGTTTTGGTTATGGTTACTAGTAAGCAAACTGAAATAGTTCCAATACCATTTTATCCATTCAAGGCTCCAATGTCTGCTAAGTTCAATCATTCGTCAGCTTTCGTGTAAGTTCAATCTTTCTCTCTATCTATCTATCTATCTAAGTGCGGGTTACTAAATTCCATTTTCACATTTTGGCATGTTTAATTGGGTAAATTTTGAAAAGAATTTTCCAAGTTTACCCTTATTTAATTATCATCAACTAGTAGTATTTAAAAATAATGGTAAAAACTAGACAAATTAAATACTACGAACCACTTAAACTTTACTCCTTTCGAGAATTGTGTGTATGCATGTATTTGGATGATTCCAATAAGAGTGTAAATTAAAATATATACAATTTCAAGATTAAATGAGAAAAATTGATTATGCATGATTAGGCAAATTAAATAAAGATACATTAGTAAATGAACAAAACAAATACTTTCTCAATAAAATAACATGACTATATAAATACAGCAAGAAAAAAAATGAGCCTATATAAATGAGATAGTGGAATAATTAAATAAGTCATTTCATTTCACATTTCATTTGACCTATTATTTAGAGTCATCTAGACTATGTTTGTAACCCCACTAGGGATGAATAACATTACTCTTGTATAAATGTGTTTTGATAATTTACTCTTTTTATAACTAAAAAAATTACTTATTTCGAAAGTAAAATGGAGATTACTTAAGTAATTCACTTATCCATAACTTTGACCAACAAAAAAATATCTATTTTAATCACAACTAAACTTAATATCTTTCAAACACAGCCGAAGATGCACCATATACAAGTGTTCTTAATTTTATTATAATTTCATTATGTTATTTTAATTATAATGACAAGCTAATTCCAATTTGATAATCCTTTATGCAGATACTTTGTAGCCGCACTTTCTGCTACGGGCTTATACAGTATCATTACCGGTCTCTTTTCCTTGTTTGCCCTGCTTAGGCCCGGTAGCTGTCCAAAACTGGTGTCTCATTTCATCATATTCGATGTTGTAAGTTTATAGTTGAGATGGTTCGATTTGGTCCATTTAACACCTCTTTGTTACTCTTGCAAAAACGGGGTACGACTAACTCTTTAACACAATGTTTGTGCAGCTTTACTTAGGAATTGTAGCAGCAGCAACTGCTTGTCGACCACCTCAACGAATATATGGTTTAAAAGGTAATTCTCACACTGGATGGAAAAAGATTTGTAATATCTATGACGAGTTCTGCAGGCATATCGGAGCTTCCATTGCAGTTTCATTGGTAGCTTCCATTTTGTTGGCATTGCTCGTTTTGTTCTCCATTTCGTCCCTCTCCAAGAAAATCCCCAAGTAGAGGAATCCCGATTGAATCATAATATGTAAAAGTACGTTTGAAATGAATTATCTGATAGGTTTGAACGAGGTTATAGTTTCTTTGATTTTCTTTCGTAATATTGTTAAGTATAGTAGAACATGTAGAATATTAGTACCTAGTGGAAAGTTGGATTTCATGGTGTGTGCGCGCGCTCGTGTAACAGTTCGATAAAACTAGGATTCGTCGTGTATTCAATTTGTAAATTTATTGTATTATGCATTTAGTTTCATGAACATAATGATTGTGACTTTTGGATTCAATTCTAGTTCCAATAATTGAATGCATAGTTAGTAAATTCGGATCAGAGGATGGCTTGACCGGAAAACTGAAAATAGTTGGTGGACTGGTCGGAGTTGCACAATTCGACTGTGCATTCGAGGCTCCTATTATTTAGCATCTGTTTGGTGTGAACTAAAATCAGATTTTTAGTAGATTTTGATAAAAGATGGCGAAATTTGTGGTTGAAAAATTAGGGATCTCGTGAAGGGTCTTGCTACATTAACCCTTT
>CAIGRO010085484.1:0-10023 GCA_903798355.1 Fraxinus baroniana | reverse complement strand
TATTTCTTCTACTACTTCATATTGATAATTTTGATTGATTAAATCAAACTTGTAAAATCATCATATTCATAAAAGTTTCTCATCTCTTTCTTGGTGCTTAATTTATTACAATAATTTATTAAAAGAAATATATATTATGTGAATATTTTTGAACTTGTATTACATTTATTTCTTCTTCATCTTCTCATTGAAAAATTTTGATTGATTGAATCAAATTTATAATTATTATATCATCAAAGTTGTTCGTATAATACTTGAGCTATCATTTATTACTATATCATCAAAGTTGTTCATATAGTACTTAATTTATTTGTATAATTTATCAAGAGTGAAATTCAATTGTAAAATCACTTTGATAAAATATGGATCGTGCTAAAGTCCTGTAAAGATCAACATCGTATAGGATCGTTGCTCCTTGTTGTAAGTCACCATGTAAGTCATATTGAACTTCCCTAAAGTTCAATAATGTAGGTCATATTGAGGTCTCGTTAAAACTCAATAGTAGGTCATGTTGAGGTCCCGTAAAACTCAACATTTTATAAGGATCGGTGCTTATTGCTTGTAAGTCAACAGAAACATTGTAAAGAGATCGATTGTACCATAAGTCAATCAAAATAGTGAAAAGGCCTTCGTGCTGGAGAGTTTGGTAACAGAGGACGTAGATCATTGATTGGATCGAACTTCCACAATTACATAGCTTGCATCATCTCTCCCTCTTACTTATGGCTTTCATATTTGCGTTTATTATTTAAATTTCTCTATTTAGTCTTTACTTGCTTGAATTTAGATTAATTCTTCGAAAAAGTCTTTTATAAAAATCAATTCACCCCCCTTTTAGTTAGTTATCTTTGGGCTATCAAAATGAACACGTAGATATTTTGTTATAGAACAAAAATTGGAGACCCACTGGAGAGATTCCACATGGATAACTATTTAAGTGTTAGTGGTTAACTTCTAACGTTCTATAGTAAAATTGATCATTTGACTTGAGGTCATCATAGTGCCTTATACGAGGAAAGTCATACTTTGATGATATTGAATGTTGCTCTGCTAAGGGTCGCTAATAAGACATCGTTCGGGTATACCAAGAATCATATGAAAGATGTGAATGATTAATAGATGATTTGTTTAGATAGTAAGAAATTATGATCTACATTTTATTTAGTTAAGTTAATAACAGAATCATTGGCCAAGGTGTATGCATAAGTCGAAAATGAGTTTTCAACTTACAATACCTTAATAGTGAATGAAATATATGATCGATAATTGAGATTGACACATATCAATATCTCATAATTGATCTGAACGTATTGACGAAATGATTATACGTTCACGGTAAACGAACAAGTCTGAATTTATCATATCACGTAATATTTCATGTCACGTGTATTGTCATAATACAATACTAAATGTCAATCTAGAACGACGGATGTGAATTAATGATAAATTAAAAATGGGTGTTTTAATTTACAAATTTTGATTAGATTAAAATAATAATTCACGTCGTTAGGATTTGTGATTGTGAACCTGATGGGTTACATACAAAAGAAGAATCAGAAGAATGAGATTCACTAATTAATTAATTAACAAGCATTGTACAATTAATGAATTTGGTTGCTTGTTAATATGTTTGAATTAATTAATTCATAGATCAAATTTAATTAATTGAATTAATTCGATAATGGACAGAGTTACGTTTAAAAAACGGGTCAAGTCTACTTTGACTTATATTAATAAGTCATTAGGGTTTGAGAAAACAAAACATAACAGTATTCATATTCTTGTTCTCCGTGTGGATTTTCATTTGAGGTGGACAATTGGACAGATGAAGATTGCAGATTGTGATTGTTCATGTTTCAAGATTAGCAAAAGAGTTTGCAGAATCTACAAAAAGTATAATTCTTTATTACAGTTTCGCTCTAAACACAAAGTAGATTTTTGGTGGAATTTGAAATTTTTGTTTATATTTCGCGGTGCATATTAAGTAATTCAGAACAATAGTATTAGAGTCTACTTTGTGCTTGTTAAAAACTATTTGGCACTTTTGAACACATTTGAACATTCAAAAGTTGATTGTTGATTTCTTGTTTCTAGCAATTTAATTAAAAAAAGGTTGAAAAACGGATCGGGGTAGAAGTCGGTGACCACTACTGTCGTCAACATGGGCACATGCGGTAATCTCCCAGACTGCTTGGCGAAGCAGCGTTTCTACCTTGCGCGAGACTTAAGTAAATACAGCATCGACTGTCGCTGCTATAAAGTGCAACACGGTGCTGCTTAGCAGCCTCGGCCATATATTCGCGCGCTATTGCTACCGTGGCGGTGCATCACCTACTGTTTGACAACGACGACACGTCATCATTTAAGCCACACATAACGACACTGGTTGTTAGCGCTACAAGGGAATGAAATTTTTTTTAAGGTTTCGAGTGGTTTGGTTTGGGACGGGGGTCTCTGTTGCAATTAATGAAATTGCAGGCATGTCTGCAATTTTATCTCCAGGGTCAATTTTCATTTTATTCAAAGAGGGTCTATTTCGTAATTTATGAAATTGGGAGGCTTTGTCTGTTATTTTAAACCAGGGGTCGTTTTGCAGTTTTTAAAAAGAGTTTTGAATCTAAATTTTAAAATGGTTTTAAATTTGATTTCAAATGGGTTTTGGCCAAAATTTGAATTTTAACCTACATAAAATTTTATTTAAAATTGACGACTTTAATATTATTAAAATTGGATTTTAACTTAAATATTAGCTTTGATCCTAATTAGAATTTTTATTTTATTTAGGAGTCTTATCCTGAATTAAAAAGTTCAATTATAACTAGAGTTGTAATCTAATTTAGTATTTAATTAAAATTTGATTTTAATTTAATTATTTACCCTATATATTCTCAATGAAGGTTGTGAATAATCGGTAGATGATTCGTCACTCTTAGATAGTAAAGGATTATGATCTACATTTCATTCAATTAAGGTAATAATGAAATAATTGGTCAATGTATCGTCATAAATCGAAAATGAATTTTTGACTTACATTGACTTAATAGTGGGATAAAAATATGATCGATAATTGAGATTGACAAATATCCATATCTCTTAATTGATCGGATCATATTGACGAAATGATTATAGTTTCCCGGTAAAAGAACACGTTTGATTTTGGCATACCACGTGATATTTCTAGTCACGTGTATTGTCCTGACATATTAGTAAATGTCAATATGGGACAACAGATATGAACTCATGATTAATTAAAAAGGGTTATTTTAATTTATCGATTTTAATTAGATCAAAACTATAATTCAAATCGTTAGATATCGTGATCGGGAACCTAATGAGTCACACACAAAAGGAGAATAAGAAGAATGAGAATCACCAACTAACTAATTAACAAGTGTTGTACAATTAATTAATTGAGTTTCTTGTTAATAGGCCCGAATTAATTAATTGTGTTAATTAATTCATGAACCAAATTTAATTAATGGGATTAATTAAATATTGAACCGGGTTACGTTTAAGAAACGAGACAAGCCCACTTAAAATTTATATTAACAAGCCATCAGGGTTTCAGAAAATAGAACAGAACAATATTTATATTTTTTATAGTGCAAGAAAAGAGAAACCCTAATTTTCTCGTTATTGTTCTTCGTGTGAATTTTCATTGAAAACTGAACAATTGGACAATCGTGAATTGCAGATCGTGATTGTTCATGTTTCAAGATTAACAAATGAATTTGTAGAATTTACAAAATGTATAATTCGATTATTACAGTTTCTCTCTAAGGACAAGGCAATTAATCCTTATTGAAAATTGAAAATTTTGTTTATATTTCAAAGTCAACTCTCAACAACAATTACGGTGAAGGGCAACATGGGTTGTCTCTCCAATTAGCATTTTCAACCATAGAAAGTGCTTTAACAGAAAAATGGTAATCACTTTTCAAATCCTTACAGATAATTAAAGTTCTTCCAAAAACTGGGCCCCCGTATTGAAGGGATACCCTATATTTTGGAACTAGTGAAGCACCTCAGATTCAAAGTTTAAATTATTAAAGATGAGATAAATTTATTTTGACATGTAAATAATTTTTATAGATGTGTACTGAAATTTGAAAAAGTTCAATGTCCTAGAATCAAGTACGCCCACCACCATTCATGATCTAAAATTGTGTACTTTTGAGGTATTCTAATATGCAAGTAAGAGAATGCGAATTATGCGACTAAATTCAAATAAATATATGCGTCTTTCTAAACAGGGTTCCTGCAAAGACCCCTTTTTTTTTTTTTAAAAGTTGAAATTGAGCTGAATTAATTACCTGAGGGTGGCCATTTTCAGAATTCTGGAGCCTATATTCATGCATGATCCAATCAGTTTTCCTTCCGTTTGGTGCACGTCCTTTGTAAAATACTAAGGTTTTCCTCATTCCTAGAATTCTGTCCTCTGAAACTACTGCTTTGTCTCTTCCTGTTGCTTTCCAAAAACCAGAAGCAGTGGCTCTGTTAGTTCGAGTTCCAGTTGGGTATTTCCTGTCCTTGTGACTGAAAAAATACCACTCATTTTGCTCTTCATATCCAAACTTGCAACTGCCTGTAATATGCCAAATGAGACTATATATTCATGATCATGTAGCCAAGCGTGGTTGTGCTTGAAAGTAGTTTTTTTTTCTTTTTTAAAAAAAAAATCTATACTAAAGAGAAATCGTGGGTATCTTATCAAAATGCCATGCTAAAGATTCGAAACCTATTTTATCTAAATGAAAAAAAAAAAGGCGAAAAAAAATTCAATAGACACTTTTTTTTGGTAAATCAATTGCAAAATATTTTTCTAAAATGATCAATATCATTTTATATCTTTTAGGCACACATGTTCAATTTTCATGAGAGTACCATTTATTTGAATCCAATTCAATTGTTACTTATTCATCCACTTGAAATTTTCAAAAATAGCTTGGTTCAACTTGATAATTTCAAGTGGGTGAATAAGAACTTGAGACTTCATTATTATAAATTAAGTTATTTAATATTTCGAATTTTGTAGAAACGGTAAATTTGAATTCATGTTTATTTAAAAGTAAGTTTATGTATACAAAAAATAATCAACCTCGTTGATTCAAAAGAGTATTAGAAAACTATACCATCAAACCAGTTGATTTCCTAGGGTATTGAGAATTTGACCCCAAAAAAATTGAGAAAAGGCCATCTATTTTCTAATAACCAATGATTCAATCGATCCTAGTGAGTTTTATTTAAACAATATAGAAGAACAGCCACCGGGATCAGATTCTTAAAATAAAACTGGAAAAGAAAACCCTATTAATATGTTGTGAATATTAGCAAAAATAAAATATGTGCCTTCGACCCACAAAACAATGGAATTTTCCCAGATCAGTGATCATGAATTTTGCTCGAGGTGTCTGCTTGAAAAAGGAAGGATCGATCATTTGCTCAAATCTAGTTTACTGAGAATTATACTATCAATTAAGGTTAAACTAGAATTTGCTTTGAGTTCCTGAACTTGCTTGTATGCAAATCAATATGTACCTTGGATGTCCCAGGGCTCCATGCTGTATAGATCAATGTCAATTATGACATCAAGATCAATTTTCTGGGAATTAATCTTTCTCTTGAGGTAATAACCCACAAGCTCTTCTTCTGTGGGGTGAAATCGAAAACCAGGAGGGACACACGAATTCATTTCCATTCTTGAACTTTCCCTGGAAAAGAATGCAGATAATTATGTTAGAGAAATCATGGTTGAAGGTAGACGAGACAGTACTCGATGGTGAGCAAATTTTTGACTTATTTTTTCGTTATCTGGAAAAGAACGCGGAATATTAGATATTGTAGGTCACTAAGGAAGATCTAAGTCTATATTTTTGAGTATGTTTTACGTATAAGATAGTGCTGGACCGACAATACAGAACTGAAGATATTTTCCATCTTTTTGATTATTGTAACATCAAAAAGCTACTTTTGGAAGACATTGCTGTAGATGAAACGAAGAAAAAAAACTCGGAAAAAGAGTAGAATTCACACAAACCTGTCTTGTGGATTTGTCATGATTTCATTCAGATCCATTCGTGAGCACAAAAAAATATTGTATATATGATGGGGTCTTTTGGCCCAAATTTAATTGTGTTATTTAAGGAAAAATGGCAGACCAAAGGTGGTTGTCCACTTCTGGCTAAAGAATGATTCTTGAAACATAGGCCGATGGCCAATCCCCATGTTTGCATGTTGTAATTAGACAAAGTATATGAACACAAAAGTGGCTGCATAAATCTGACCTTTGTAGACATTAGGCATGTTTTATTTTTCTTTGAGTACATTCCACTCCACGCCTCGTGGTTTAGAATATTTTTTCACACCCAACTTGTAATTACAATTTCATACAACAATCCTTGTACTCGTGTTATGATGGGGTCTTTTGGCCCAAATTTAATTGTGTTATTTAAGGAAAAATGGCAGACCAAAGGTGGTTGTCCACTTCTGGCTAAAGAATGATTCTTGAAACATAGGCCGATGGCCAATCCCCTTGTTTGCATGTTGTAATTAGACAAAGTATATGAACACAAAAGTGGCTGCATAAATTTGACCTTTGTAGACATTAGGCATGTTTTATTTTTCTTTGAGTACATTCCACTCCACGCCTCGTGGTTTAGAATATTTTTTCACACCCAACTTGTAATTACAATTTCATACAACAATCCTTGTACTCGTGTACTAAAAAACACCTTAAAGACTCTCACTTCGCACGTTTGGTTGCGCCGCTTGCTTAGACGAAAACTCACATGTGATCAAGCACAATATGCAGATTTAGGTCGATCATCTAAAAGTTTAAAACGTTGTTAGATATGTGACAAATTCGTTTATTTAAATTGTATATTCAAAATTTTCAAAATTTCATAAAAATGTAGAGCCAAGTCTTGAACTCATGGTATTTGTCTACTATGAAAAAAATATAATATGGATTAAATTTGCTGCTGCAACCAGCAGAAAGCACAAGAGTTCTTACTATGGATTAAGCTACTAATAAACACAAAGTGTACACTTTTGTTGACACCCTTTTATATGTTAATAATATGACAATTAATTGAAAGAAGTATTGTCAAAAATCAATATACTAAAATCTGTCAACTCACATGTGTGTCCCTTTATGTACATATGACATGATCCTCTTAATATAAATGTGTGAGGATGTGGGTGTATAAATAAATACTATACAAATAGATACACACACAAACAAAAAGGATACAAGAAAATACTAACCAGAAAGATCAATCTTCTTGTGTTGCTCGTCTTGAGAGAGAGAGAGAGAGAGAGAGAGAGAGAGATTTGTTGGGATTTTTAGAAGTTGGTTAACATGGTGTTGGCAAGATGGGTACATTTATATGATAAGCGGGTGCGTATGGAACTTTGAATATGACAGCATTAAGGTAATTCTTCCATTTTCATTTTAATACAAATTGCAGCTAATAAGAGAGATGAAAGGGTGATATATACATTATTATTGATTGCGCGTGGGAGAAGAGGTGGCAGCGGATTGGATCGAAGGTGTCACCAAGTTTCTACGCCAACGTCCCCTCACCGTTATAGTGTGCCACAGGGGCGGACGTAGATATTTTGTGTAGGGCTGGACAAAAGTCCCGAACCCAATCGAGCGGTTCTTCATAAGTTAAATACTCAAACGGGTACCTGAATCGAAAACCGATGAGTTTGGGTCGGGTCTATACCAAAAACCGAAGAACCGAATAAGAATCGAAACTAAATAAATTATTATTTTTTTATTGAATTAATTATTTTATTTTATTTTTTCTAAATAAAATAACAACTTAATTAAATAAATCAGATCGTTTCATAATTTTAATTTTAAAGCCTAAATCATTTTAAAGTCCGTTAGCCCATTTTAAAGACAAGAAACAATGAAATTTGAGATCCATTTGCAATTTTTGTAAAGAATATGGATCTCTGTCATAATTATATCTTAATAATTGATATGACTACATGACTATTTGAATTTTCTCATTAAATTTAAAGCCTTCAACAAGATAAAATTTTAAGACCATTTCTCTCTCCTGAAATCNTTGCAGTTTTTGTAAAGAATATGGACCTCCATCATAATTATATCTTAATAATTGATATGACTACATGACTATTTGAATTTGCTCATTAAATTTAAAGCTTTTAAATGAGATAAAATTCTAAAATCATTTATCTCTCCTGAAACCCTAAGCAATTTCCATTTTCCACAGCCGCGCCGGTGCAGCACTTCTAAATTAGGTACACATTTATGCATATATTTAAGAACTATACAAATTTTATTTTTATAATTGTGTTCAAGCAGTTGATGATTAAATCAAATAGTAAGTGATTTATATTTCATTTTCTTTCTGCAAGCAGACTACTTAAAGTAAATGAATTATTGATATGGATCACCGATATTTTAATATTAATATCTATTTTATGGTATTTGTATGCATTGAATTAATGTTATTCGACAGCTAGTTATTTATATATTATTAAATTGTGTTACATTAATTTGTAAAAATTACGAATGAAATGTCATTAGTTATATTCATGTAGTGTTGTTATAAATATTAAAAAAATTAATTATGCTACGGAACCGAATAAAACGGAATCGAACCGAACCCGAACGGTTCCATAATTATATCTGGACCCGACGGTTCCATTTATTAAATACCCGAAAATTTTGGAACCGAACATACCTGAACCGAACCAAACCGACCTACGGCCAGCGTTAATTTTGAGTTAGAAGGCACAATCAAACCCTGTACAAATCGAATACTTTGTTTTTTATTTTTGAATGATTCATACTTGATTCGAAACAATACAGATTTACATTTAAAAAAATTTCTTCATTAATATTTTTTTAATCATTTTCATCCGTTTGATTTCTAAGAGTCATTTTATTAATGTTTTGTTTATCACAAGAAAATGCATATTTACGTTTAAAAATCTTATAATATATTTGATACAAACAATCAATTCAAGTAATCGAAAACATATAACTAATAATCAATCAAATAAACACAATGCATTAAATATAAGTCAAATTGGATATAATGAGTTATATTATATATAAACAGTTTGATAGAAAAAAATGCATATTTATGTTCTAATTACTTGAAAATTTGATTGGAAAGTAAAGATTAGTAATAAATGTGATAATTTGTAGAGAAATTATATACAAATTTTAAAAAATTAGAAGGGTTAAAATTTTGTTAAAAGACGATGGGAAAAAAGTAAAAGAGAGCAAGAGAAAAGAGAAAAATTCAAATGTATTGTGATTTTGTCCCTATTTGATGGAGATTAAGATTATTTTTTTAGTAAATCTTGATAAAAGTTAAAACAATTAGGAATTCCATGAAATATGTTATTAAAATTAATTGTTAACTTTGATTTAGATTAAAATCGATACCAAACATGACTTTATATATATATATAAAAAAATCAAAATTGGGAGCGTTCACGTGACCCTAGGACCCCCTGGGTCCGCCCCTGGTGTGCCCTAAGGTTTTTCCACTAATTGCTCGTCAAATCCATCGAATACTTTATTTTAAAATTTTAATTTATATTCTATAGCATAAATATATTTATTTTGAATTTAGCACATGGTGCCAATAGACCAGACTTTTTATTGAGTGACAATAAAATGAGAATGCATGCATTTTTCTACTATAAATATGATGCTGGGTTGAAGCAGTATAGTCGAACAATCCGCTGATAAAAACTATCTTCCTCACTTAGGGTTAGCAATCGATATTTGAAAATTTAAAACAAGATACGCTTTCACAAGGGTCATGTGAAAGTTAAAAAGAAATAAAAAATAAAAAAATTAGAGGGTTATTGCCATTAAGGTTAATTTCACAACTTCAATGAATGTAATGGACCTTCTCGTTCTCTTTTTAAGGATGAGACGAATTTAATGATGGAGCAATAAGTTGGGGAAATATGTTAATTTTCCTTTCCTTTTCATCCTTTACAAAATTAGCTTGTCAATTTTTC
>CAIGRO010085481.1:0-15538 GCA_903798355.1 Fraxinus baroniana | reverse complement strand
CAATCATAAACTCAATTGTTTTCCATCAATCAAAGAAATTCAAAGGGTGTTTGCAGAAATGATGCATTTTGATAGCCTTGGTCTAGAAAATCATTATAGTTTTCAACAAAGAGCTAAATAAGAGTTTGAATCCATAGCCAACTTGGGAAGTTCAGGACGGAGCTCTTAAACGAATCTTCTTTAACTAACTCACTGCAAATTCTATTGCAATTTGCATATTAACATATATCGTTCATAGAGTTGCATCCATTTCTAATTCTCTCGATTTGACTTTACTAGTTGAACCTTTGACATGGTGTTCGAATCACGGTAAAAACCTTCATTAGTGGCCATAAAAATGCGGCCAAGCATGCAACATGGAAGTCGTGCGAGTAAACACACGGCTTTCATTTAGCCTTAACGGTAGCTGTTCACTTGTCAGCAGGGCGTACATACGGGCAGAGACAGCAGTCCTGACTGCCCATGTGTGATAAGGAGCACATGTTTCAGCATAAGCTATTGAAGTAGCTTCCCTTAAACAGCAATCTCTGAAGGAAGCACAGTGAATCAGTAAAAATGAGTTAAAAAAAAAAAAACCAAATGTTTGATGAGCAACTGAAGCTGATATTCCAAGTCGTTTCATAGCAGGCCATCACATTCAATCATCATAAAGTTCTAACAGGATACTTCTTGGTTCTCGTGCCAAATTTTGTATATTCAAAATGGTTCCTATAACCAGGTAGATTTTCATAAATTTGCCATTTATTTGAGTAAGTTCAAGTTTTTCATTTTTTGCATAACCTATGTACTCATCGAAAATTAGCTTTGAGTCCAGAAAAATTGTCTCTCTTGAAGAATTTCACAATTCTGTGAGCAGACTCAAAGTGTAAAGAATAGATGTGCATAAGCAAGATGATCAAGACAGGGCAACAGGATAGCTCTTGCATGAAAGAATGATTCCAGGCTTCATTTTTTCAAGTTGTTCTATCAAATTATTTTATGACAATTTCCCCAATCTTGTTTAGAATGGCCATTCTGTTCTGTAGGTTGCACTTTTCTTGCATCAGGAATGTCATAGCCAATTGCTACAATAAATGAAGGATAAATGCGATGAGACGATGGTTAGGATCCATACAGGATTAAAACAGCATCAAAAAGAAATCACAGAAGAAAGTTATATGGACAAAGAGAAGAAACAGAGAAAAGCACTTTGAGAATTTAAAAAATCAAACACCTTGGGCATTCCAACTCAAACTTTCCCTGTCCTCTATGTTCATGATCAGACAAAAACTGCATAACTGATAACACCATGCCACTGCTTCATTTGCAATACATTGTATAAATTTCAATAAGAAAAAGTGAGCAACTATTTTGCTAGCTATAGCTGGAGTTGGCAAGACATCCATGATCCATTTTATTCGTCAAAACCCGTTGGCCATAGCCTTTCCCTTTTCATATTTAATGTAACATAAAAAATTATCTAAAGGGTCAATGGGAACAGATGAAAATGGTGCACACTGCAACAAAAGAAGCAAACCACAATACGTAGTAACTAGTTCGTATGAGCTTAGCCAGCTAGTAATATACACAAGACACTAGTACGTCTGAAAGAGGAAAAAATTTGATGTCTTTTATCTATCATATGCCGGGGATCCTGAAGTACCATAGCATCCTTTCAAGAATTCCATCTTCTTTGAAGATTTTTTTTGAAGATTTTTAATTTGATGAATAGAGATAAGACACAGCGAATTTGCTTCACAACTTACCACCGATGCTCTAAATTATATGCTTAGCAAAATAGAACATGTAAATGCATCAACAACACAAGTCAATTAAATATTATAACAAGAAAATCTCGTTACAAGAAAGCAAGACATACCGTGATGACAAAGTTTGTTGGAATAAGGCTTTGACAAGATCAAGACCCTGCCTAACTCTGCCAAAAGACTAAAATTCGTTGCTTTGTTTTGGATGTATCTTGGATTAAATTTTCAAGATGGAAAATCACAAATTAAATAAATATGAATTTACATTCATCGTCTTCATAAATGTTGCNAAATATGAATTTACATTCATCGTCTTCATAAATGTTGCTCAATATTAGCTATTATCTAAAGAAACATTAGCTCAAAATTCAATGAAAACACTAATTAAAAGTGTTCTTCCATCTATATAATTAGTATCCAGATACCAGATTCAATCTATATATACAGCTGATGACTATTGGGAAGATTTGTTAATGAAATACCACTAACCTTGGAAACATACTCCAATTCAGAAAATTTGAAAGCCATGCCTAAAGAAGTAAAAAGAACCGATACAAGAGAACAGGCATCTCAAAATGGCTTCAAACGAAGATCAAAATTGCAATCCTTAGATTTCACCAGTGCCGAAAGCTCCTCAAATGCATCTGCTACCGTGGATAGAGGCGTCAATTCGGCGCCAGCATCCTCAAACGAATCCTCCTCGTTCATTGAAACTCTTGTTGTTGGGCTACTTCAAAATCAACAACACTAACCCATAAAATCAAAATGAAGAAAATCCAAGAAAATTTGAATTCGGCGGGGAGACAGAGAGAATTGAATAAAGGGTAGATAAAAAAAATAAAAAATCATACTTTTCACTTTCGCTCAGGGAAATGAGGGACTGGAATCGAGGGACCATCTTTCATGGGTTGCCTTTCTTCTTGACACAGAAAGGAACACCACGCGGCAGTAATCTGCTCCGCTAGATTACCTTCCGCCTTCTCTCGGTCATTTCGAGATGAAAGAAAATTTGATTACAATTTGTAGAAAGCTTGCAACGTAAAATTGAAATACATTGAAAGTAACTTGACCGTTGATTGCTTGAAAGTTAGAAATTACAATTGATGAAAGCAGAAAATTACAATGGCTAGTGCAGAAGGCGAATACTAGAAAGCTTGAAAGATGTTTAAAAGACTAATACCCCCTATAATAACATTCGGAACAAAAATCCAAGTGACGGGAGTATACGTTTAAATGCCGCAGAATCATACTAAACTTTTTTTTAATAACTAGATATTTTACAATTGAAATAAACTATTACAACGCAAAGAAAATTATAACTCAAACTTGAACTAATATTTACAATATGTGGTCGAAGTTGGGCAAACTGCTGCTGCAATAGGATCAATGGGCTTAAGTAAAGCTGCGGTTTTTAACACCATGATTTCTTAAGATTATGGTACGCCTTCTAAAGCAAACGAATTTTGATATACAAAAAACTGTTATGTGCACAAATCTACACAAGCTCAAAATGCATGCATGCATTTGGCGCCATTTGTTCTCAAGATCGGAACGCCGTTAATCTTGCATTTTTATTCGGTTCTTTTGTTTATTTATTTTTTTTTTCTTATCATCATGTACATTTATCTTAACTAAGCCAATGTTCGTGGAAAATAAATAAAACACAAGAAACTTCTATTAAACCCATCTCATGTTGTTTAATTCCTAGTAAAATGCTTAGAGCTTGTTTGGTAGAGATTTTTTGGATGAATAATTGATTTTGAATAATAATATGATGAGAAATGTGTAGTTGAAAAAGAAGAAAAAATTATTGATGTGATTGAAAATATTATTTTATTGAAAAATGTGTTGTTGAAAATGAGAATTGATTTACTATAAAATTGAAAAATCCATACCAAACAGACTCTTATAAATTTTTTCCTGTTCATGTAACAACTACATGATGACATAGTTGTAAGACTTGCTCGTGTTTTATTTGGAAAAAAATAAAAATGGTACAACACTTTATTTGGAAGAACTTGGAGCAGTTTATGTTGAAAGAGCAACACATTGACACATTTGAGATCAATTGAAAGAAATACTAAAAATTGAAGTCTACGAGATTCCAATATGCAAATAGGGAACGACATCAAAACCCTCCACGGCTCCACGTCATTTGGTGAAATATAAAATGCGAAATGAATTAAAGCACGCCTAAATGTATTTACTGATAATAAGTGATGAGTCCCAACAAAATGTACAGATCAAAAGTATATTTGACCTACTTAAATTATAAATTTAAGCTATGCCAAACATGCAATTAGTTAGAATGTTGAACTTTCTTGTGAAGGCTCCGATTCAATGAAAATTAAGGCAGTGGAATATGCACACAGATTCAATAGACTTTCAAAATCAATGCAATCACAAATATACGCTTGCTTAAACGATTGAAACACTATGGCAATCAAGTTGAAGCTATTCATGTGGCATGGAATTTTGCAAAACTCGGCTTCTTTCATTTTGCCATTACAATAAATGCCCAATGAAGAAGAAATGCAACGACACTTCCAATTTATTTTTCGTGTCCAGATACTCCATCGTTAAAATGGGCTACACACTTCAACAATATTAACATCATAAAGGTGATAAATGCTGTATATCATTTAACAATGTCTATGTGAATTCACAGCTCAGGTAAATCAAATAAGGGTATACCATGAAACCTTGAATAGTTACTCCACCATGGAATCACAGACACTATGTGGCTACTGAACAAGCAAGAATTCGACAAAGTTATATAGTTACACTGAGAAGAGTCAAACTGAGGCATGACAAGCTAATTACATCTCGGATCATTTATCTCCCCTCCAGCAGTTGACCATCATTTGAATCTCCACAAGAAGAGGGCTAATAGAAATTCAATGGATGCACACACATCAGTAGGAAATAAATAAAACAGAGTGAAAAAAAAGTAATTGTTAGAAGTGAAAAGAAATTAAAAGAGAATAAATTTGCCCACCTCAATTCCTATCATCACTCTTCAAACTCGTGCATATGATCTAACAGATAGTTTGCAGCCAGCTCCTCATTCTTGTTGCAAGCGAAGAACACCTGCAGCACGAGAGCTCGATCAAACCCCATTGCTTCAAGCTGGCAAAAGAGGGAAAAAAAGTCGATTAGTAGCAATCAGAATTGATAATATAATCCATTGTATTTGTATATGTGATTGTAGTATATATTATATTTGACTAATAAAGCATATAAGGCATCAATTTTGGTTCCCAGGTGGAAAATGCCAAAAAAAAATCTCCACCCCTACTCCATCTTCCAAGTCTATGTTCTATGTTTATGAACAAAGTTACTTGTATTACAAGATGAGTCCCCTTTGTCAACGCTTATGTCTGACTTACAGGTTTTGCATGTTGAGGCATGCACTCCTTACTCTTGCCCTCTTTTGGGGCTTTTGAGGTTTGCACTCCTTAAAGAATAGAAAAGATGTGAAGAAGCCAGCCATGCACTAAAGTTTATTACGATTGAACGTTTTTGTTTCTTTGATTCTTGAATAATTTATTGGGTTATGTTAAGGGCTTGCCCTTGCTTCATCAGCACTGAACCTTTTCAAACACTGCGTGCCCTAACCCAGTTTATATTTCTAGGTGCAAATTAGATTGTAATATTTAGCTCCTATTTGATTTGGCTAAAAATCATATTTTTAGTAGATTTTGAATGAAGTTGATGAAATGCATGGTTAAAAAATTCATAAAAAGTTGTGGGTCGCACAAAAATTGTGATTGAAAATGAGTTTGGAAACAAATGAGTTTTAAAAAATTAGGGCCAAACATGAGCTTAGTATATTTTATTACCGATCTTTTTCAAATGGTTAATGGTTTAGTACAAGTTCGAAGTCGTATTTTCTATAATTTTTTAATAAAAAATAGTCAATGTCAAGGCTTACTCCTCACCATACCAAATGCCTCTCAATACCCAATTTGGCCTCTTAAACACCAATTCCACATAAAATCTTCAAAAATCAAATTAGATGGAAGGCATGTTCGCACTTACCCGTTCTATGGCTTCACGTTCCTCAGGTGTAACTGTTAATGCCTGTGGCATCGCCCCAGCAAGCTGGCCCAGTATGTTACTGATACGGCATCAAGATCAAAACAGAATATTAATATAACAACTTTTCCACGGGGCCAAAACACACCAAATGTCTAAGTAAAAGAACAAACTTAAGTGTACCCCTCTCCGCCTTCAACAGGTTCATTGATCAAGCGCAGGAAATCAGCCTGGTGCTCTTGAATCAGTCTCACTAACTGAGGGTTCTGCTTTCCTAGCTCCTGAAGCATGGGCTGTCAATGAAAGCAAGAATGTCATGGGTCTTTGCAACAAACCTACCTTACTAATGAGTTTAGAGAGAACAGATGGCTAAAATGGAAGGCTACAAACCTGCAAGATTTGTGGATTCGCTTGCACCATTGCTCGAAGGGCTTGGAACTGGAGCAACAAATTAGAAACAAAATATTTAACAAGTCAAGTCACAGAAAACAGATTCTCTAATTCATTTCCCAGTTTATTATTACTCATTTCTCTCTTTCTTTCTCCTCCCTTTCTCTTCCTTTACGGGGTTTTTTCCTTTTTTTTTTTTTTGTGGGAAAGCAACAATGGTGTTAGAGACAAAGTTGGAACTGTACTTGTGGACTATTGCGTAGAAAATCTAGGTTGGTAGCGCCACTAGCATTTGGACCCATGCTTGGAAGACCCTATTACAAAAGAATTTTTGCATGTCACCCCAAAATTCATAATGAATTGAATAGACAGCAGCAATGACAAATCATAAACCTGTGGAAAAAGATCTAGAGGATTTGCATTTGGTCCAGTTGAAGGAACAAGTCCTGGTTGTGAAGCTTGCTGAGGCTGAGCAGACACATTAGGAACCTGACCGGTAGGTGCACTTCCAGCTGTAGGTGGAACTTCGACTGGCTCGGGAATACCCTAATATTTACATTTCAAACGAAGGTAATGAGGAAAGAGATATAATGGCCTGAACAACAATGCATGAACATGCAGATGTGCAACATCTACAAAAATACTCAAACCTCAACAAGAGATTTCAAGTGATGGTACTTATGATGGTTTAACAGGTAATGTTAACACGTAATAATAAAAGAGCTACTGGTAAAAACACACACTTATTTCTCTTGAAGAAGCCTAAGAAAGATGTAAATTTCTTTCTCCTTTGAAAATATCAATGGAGGGTTGACACTAAAAAAAGCTTAAGAAATAGATTTTCCTCTAGTTCAACGGGATATCAACTCTTTTAGTTGTTGCACATTAAGGGCGTGTTCGGTAGAAATTAATATCGGATTAAAATTAAAAAACTAGTAATTATTGTTGACTTTTATTATACGAGTGAGACTCAATAACGGCTATATTTTAATTTTTAATTGAATTTTGAGCTGTACCAAACAAGCTCTAATTAATATCGGATTAAAATTAAAAAAATAGCAATTAATATTGAATTTTGAGCGGTAGAAATTAATATCGGATTAAAATTAAAAAATTAGCAATTATTGTTGACTTTTATTAGACGAGTGGGACTCAATAACGGTTATATTTTAATTTTTAATTGAATTTTGAGTTGTACCAAACAAGCTCTAAAGTCTCTACTTTTGACAGTGAAAAGGAATGTCCAGTCAAATGCACGGTCCTTTTATTAAATTATATAAGGGTGAGTTCAGGCCATATAAGGAAGTTAGTATACGAGGCAGATGGTATTATGGTGGATTAAGGTGGATAGGTTTTCCCATCCATCTTAATACACCATAATATCCATTATAATTTTATACAACATTCCTCATAATTTTGTAACCCACCATCTATCTAATAATATCCATTATAATTTTATACTAGGTGTGTTTGAGCCACATTATTTTGAAAGAAAATATTTTGGAATAGTAGATTGATGGAGAATGTGTGATTGAAAAAGAAGGAAAATTTATTGTTGTGATAAAAAATATTTATTTTATTGAAGAATGAAAATGAAAATTTTAATGCATACCAAACGGGGTTACGTGGGTATATTCCATATAATGTCTAATCCACTAACCTAAGTGTATTTTTGTGTTGAAACTAAAATATGTTAATTACACGTGATTGCATATAAAAGTAAAAGATCTTCTGATTAATGAAACTTTAAAATTAATGTGCCATATAATTAATACTTTTTCAATTTCCCCATATTATTATTCTCAGAAAAATCATGTGATGAATTGAAATTTATCTTCACACTTGACATTGCATCTTATCCTCCTATCCATAAACAACTCCAGGAAAAATATACAAATGTTATCCTCCTGCTTTGCATGATAATACAGATTTAGCGACTCAACATGCAGTCAATTAAGTGCTAAAACATATTGTAAACAAATGAATAAAATAACTGATTAAGTACTTCTCCATTTACGTAGATCTCATTTTATAAAAAGCATCAAAGAAAGAATTATTTGCATATAAAAATAGCAGGTAGACACACTCACTGAATATAAATATTCAACTGCTCTCTCTGGGTTGTTGTAAGCTGCACGAAGAGCTCGGACAACTGTCTCCCTGTCCCAACTTCCCCCACCCATATCAAGAATCTGCTGGACTGCTCCCTCGAGGTTGTTACCAGCAACAAGATTAGATGCAGCTTGGTCATATACATCTGACCTGATATCATAAAAGCTATCGACCGTCAAATGAAAATTGCAACAAAACAAATATGCACATAAATTTCCATTTGAGAAGAGTTGCGCACACAGCACTGGCAGCTGGAGCGGGAGCAGGAATGGGAATGGGAACAGGTGCAGGTGCAGGCCTGCAATCATCAATGGGTTGGGAATACATTAAACCAATTACCCAACCATATATGTACATATAAAAGTGTGGAATTGGTGTAGGGAATGGGAAGGGAGAGAGCATTGTGCTTGACAAACTCCTATGCACAATAAACAGTGTAGGAAATACAAAACTCACGTTGTTAAGGGAACTTGAGAAGTAGTTGATGCTGGTGTAGTAGGAGGTGGAGCACTCACCTGTTGAGCCTACGAGGAGGGAGACACTTTCAGATACATCCCAATCCACAATAATTTCAATAAAATGATTAGAAAGAACAAAATTCACCGTAAAAGAGAAAAAAAAATAAAAATGATTCATGATAATGTATTCATTTTTTACAGATGGATAACTAAAACGTGTTCAGTCAAGTAGAAAAAAAATGCAAAAAAGACCCAACAATTTTTTGCAAGCTGAAAATGTAAAAACTTCTAAAACAGTTTTTTGACCTATAGCTTGGGCAACAGTTGGAAAAAGGAAAGAAAGTCGCTTCATATCATGAATTTCTAAGGCATTAATTTCACAATTGTATGTAGGGTGTGTTTGAGCCCCATGTTTTGAACGAATGGGCTTGCAATAGTAATTTTTTTTGGAGAATGCATGGTCAAGAAGTAGGGAATAAATTTTGGTTTACGTGTAAAATTATTTTAGTGGAAGAATGTAAAGTTGAAAATAAGTTTGGTTTTATATAATGGGGCTCAAATAGGGGCGTATTGATTATGAAAGTTGTATCTGGAATAGATTCTCATCGTGGTTCATATAAAAGGCAAGAAATTGTGACAATTTGGTATGGTAATTATCCCTCTCACTGATCTAGACAAGACTAAGGTCATAAAGCAATCTTTTAGAGGCCATATACAAATAAATGGTGAAGCCATCTGCTATCTAGTCGACTGTTTCAAAATCACTGGAATACTCACAAATCAGACTAGAAATCGTGAACATAGGAAATGCATAATGGCACTAATAGAAAATGATATGCACATTCTCAAGGCATTGTAAATAAGATGGTTTTAATGAGATTGCCAGACGATGAAAGAGAATTAATCATCCAATTTATGTAATTGACTAATGGGGGCTTAATTACCATCCAATTTTATGTTACCAAATTTATAAATGATTTTAAACAATACGAGTAAACAGTCAATCAATTTTGTATCTAGGTCTATGAAGCTAGTGCCGGACACACCAATTCAAAATTTGTCAAAAAAGTATTTGACGCAATACGTCACCGACACGTTGATTAAAATAATATTTGGTTTTAAACACTTAGTTTTTTTAATTTATTTTTAACTGGTTAAAATGAAATTTTGAAATTAAACCTAGTTGACCAATATATTTTAGAAAGTGTCGTCTTTCATTTAAATCATTTTTGAAAGAAATCGTGCAACTTAATAATAAAAGGCTTTCTCTAACTGGTCTTCAAAAAAATGAACAAATATAGAAGTCAAACTAGGGTTTGCTTTTGAGGGTTCGGTGTTTGAGGAGAGAGAGAAACCCATGACCAGCCAAGATGAAAGGTGACAACACAGCTCTGTTGAAGAAAAAATTAGCCAGGAACGCGAAGATGAAGAAATCCGCCATTATTATGCTTTTAACTAGCAATTTTCATTCTCATTAGCTAAGTTTTTCTTTTTCAGTAATTTTTGATGTTCTTCTTCTTCACTTCAGCGTATTAATGAGAACAATGGTAAGTTCCAATCAAATAAACAGCATAAGCAGACCACAAATTCATATATAAATAATAACATAGCAAATGTTATTTGTTGTTACCGTTGCAGCAGGTGCAGCTGATGTGGTTGAACCTTCACCTGAAGAGCTCTTGTTCTGAAACGTGTTATTGTAAAAAATTTCAAGATCTATAACAAAATTTGTAACAACTACTATTGACTCGAAAGAGGGAGAATCAAAAGCATCAAAGAAATTCTCAAAAGGAATAACCAAGATGAATCCAAAGGCAGTATCCTGGCAACAAGATCTGGATATGAACAAGCACAAGCCTCCAGATTGGGTCCCCATGAAGCTACTAATTATGGGAGGCAGAGGCACTACTTCCTAGTGGTTTTGTGTAACGATGTGTATAGTCATGCATGGATGGTGGTTGCTGTAGATTGATGAATGGGGCTATGAGGATTCGCCTGCTGGCTTTGGTGGTTGATAGGTCAGGCATGAAGTGCTGCCATTGAGCTGAGATTCGGGCTAGGCTAATAAGTGGTGGAGTGATAGATCATATTTGTAACGACCCGGGTCCCACTTAACGGGCTATCCCCGCCGTTAAATCGACGACGTACCGCCCTCACTGTATCAACATGGGTCTTTTCAACATACTTTGTCCACACTCCTCGAGAAAACTTCCCAGGGGTCACCCATCATGAAATTGCTCCAAATCAAGCACACTTAAATATGGAGTTTCTAACGGTGGACTTTTAGAAAAGAAGTGCACCTTGTTGGTATGAGTAGTACCTATCAAATCTGTTTAAGTTTTCCTGGTGTGGGTATTATAATATTAAGGAAACAGTTTTTATTATTTGGCTGGGAGAATTTGGACTTGGACTGTTGAACTTCGGTGCAAGCAAATCTCTTTTTTATTATTGAACAATACCATCAAAAGTAACTTTCTTCGTTAAACAGTGGCATGACTGTAGCCTTGTGTAACTTCAGAACAGTGTTGTGAACTGTAGCCTGTCTATAATTCTTTTTTATTTTCATCTTTTTTCATTGAAAAAGGTTCAGTCTGCTAAAAGAGTAGGCTTTGATAACAATTAATGGAGTACAGCAAGAGAGAAAAAAGAAAGAGAAGGGAGAACCTTTAAAAAGAATAACAAAGCCGACAAAAATTATCACTAAATATAACAAATCAAGGAATAATTTATTCAACAAGGCTAGTCCTATTTGTATGAAACATTCATACCAACGCAAGGAAAGTTATCAAAATAACAAATTGGCAGATTTCAAATGTTAGAAACAACAATTACAAGAAGAAAATTAATAAAAATATACATTTTATTGTCATGTCAATCAGCATATAATTTGGCATGTGATCTTCCACAATAGGAAGGTAATTGCCTCACTAGGAATGTAATCTCCATCACCTTCCTATCAGCTAAAGCTTCTTAGTGCAAAGTTCACCTATTGATATGCATATGAATCAAACATGATCTAAATTCTTAGCCTCTCTACTAATTCCATTCATTAATTCTATGTTCAACACAAAACAAAAGATAGGGAAATATGCATCATTGACAATTTAGGGCCCTTGCTTCACAGAACTAACATTACAATTGTAAAAGCTGGTGTAGCATGCAAAAAGTAAATTTAATTTGAGAATATCATCTTCAGATGGTGGTGAGCCCACGTGCCTTCACAGGCATAAAATGAAGAATTCATATTTCTGGATTGTCTAACTGTTCCTGCTGAAAACCTTCAGGCCATAAAATAGATTGCAAACACCAAGAGGCATAAATCCAAACAAAAAGATTAAATGTACTCGAAATGAAGAAGAAAATGAAACTAAATTGGCTATAAAATAGTGCTCTGAAGGTATACACAGATTATATCTTCTCATGCTTACAGTAACAAGCAACATAACAACTACCTTTGTAAGCATGATGACAACAAAACTATTCTCAGCAACTTTATTTTCTTCCAGTGTTGTGCCATCCTTGAGAACTTTTCCTTGATGTATAAGCATCTGTTGTGCAGCAGGATAAACATCTGATCCCTGAGCAGTTTCTATGGTTTTCTTCACATCTTTAACCTGCAGAATAAAAGAAGTGATTCAACAGACGAAAAATGCCCATAATTTGAGAAAACAAAGACTATCAGTCCACCATAAAATTTAAGACCACATATTTCCAATAGTTATTTGGCAAATATCAGCAAACTCTCTCTCTCTCTCTCTCTCCAAGCTCAAACTGAGCACCACACCACACTCTACACAAAGGAAACTCCTATAAGTATTTTGTTTTATATAATAGAATGCCACAAAAGTGAAGAACCTAGCCTTTGTCCTCTTCTGAATAATATATCTAAAAATGCTCCAACTGAATTCAGCTCAACTTCACACTCAATCAGATTTTATAAATATCAATGAGCCATGATTTAGCATCATCTCAAAAGTCAAAGCAATACACACTCGTCCACATAAATTGATGTTATTTTAATTCTTTCGTAGCAATAAACTAACAAATAAAAGCTTTCACGATTCAATCCCACAGCATTAATAGATAAAATAGAATAAAAGACAATTCAACAGCAGACAAAATTGGCATGAATTGGAAGATCCATGTCCTGATTCAACAATTAGAACCTTGAGAAATACTGCCAAAAATTAAAATTAGTTGCAGGTGGGGAAACCTCAAAGCATATATTAAAAAATAGGAAAGAAAAAAATTAAAATAACTGTGTAACAAGTATTAAGTTATACAGAAAGAACAAAGAAAAATGCATCTAGAAAACCTTAATGTATAAAAACAGTAGGGGTATCGACGTATCGTCACTCTAGAAGTATTGATTTATTACACATTTAAAAGATTTCACCATCAAAAATCAAAACTAGAAAAAAAAAAAAAAGAATCCGTTTTATTTAAAATAGAAGTTCTTAGTAAAAAATAAAGCATATAAAAACAAAGATATTGGATATACATTACAATTTAAAGAATTTAAATTGATGTGTCACCAATGTCCATGTCATACTCTTTTGGAAAAATCACATGTCGGTGTGTCCCATGCTTCTTAGCTACTTCCATTAATTTCTTACTCATTTAGCCTTTATTTGGCAAAACTTAGAAATCATATATAAATGGTTAAACTTCACACTCCAAAACACCTACAAGTACTATTCACTTATCCAACACTCATTTCTATCTATTTATAAATTAAACCGTTTATAAATTCTTCCAAAAATGAAGGCTTAATTTATAGGCGTGTTCAGTAGAGATTAAAATTGAAAAACTAGTCGTTATTGTTGTCTTTTATTATACGAGTGAGACCCAATAAGGCTATATTTTCAATTTTAATTGNATTTCTTACTCATTTAGCCTTTATTTGGCAAAACTTAGAAATCATATATATTTGGTTAAACTTCACACTCCAAAACACCTACAAGTACTATTCACTTATCCAACACTCATTTCTATCTATTTATAAATTAAATCGTTTATAAATTCTTCCAAAAATGAAGGCTTAATTTATAGGCGTGTTCAGTAGAGATTAAAATCGGATTAAAATTGAAAAACTGGTCGTTATTATTGTCTTTTATTAGATGAGTGAGACCCAATAACGACTATATTTTCAATTTTAATTGGATTTTAAGCCACACCGAACAAGCCCTATGTCTGATTGCACCATCACATTATCCTTAACCATCATTCCCCTCCTCCATCACTCCCTACGCGTGTGTGCATCCCCAAAAATGAATTTCCTTCTTTTAAATATTCATAAGACTTAACCAAACTATCTTCTCTATCAAACACAACTATGCCACCATTTTCCTGCTTTCAAGAACAGGGGCAGCGATTGGCAACCACATTGATTTTAGTGTTTTAAATTAAAGCATGAACCAGGTATCAATAATCCAAGCTTTGGCCTCCACATAAAATGGCTATACAGGTGGTGATCCCAGCTTGCTCAATATTTCCAACCACAACAGTTATTTGTTGACTTAGATAAATTCTTGATTGTAGTCTTGTCCACCAAGAATGATAGTGTACAAGATCCATATGCATTAATTGCATGTTTGCGTAAGAATCCCATCTATCGAATTATTAATGCCATTAATAAAACCACTAACTTTGTACATCAAGACACATTCCTTAGTCTTAGATTCTTAACTGTTAGAAACAAATGAATTAGTTAGACAATGCAGTACAAGAATCAAGTTAATAATTCATTTATTTCTAAAGAATCGATAAATTTAGGAAATTTTACACTGGAAAGACAAGCATCAAAATTAAAACACCAAATGAAGAAAGATATTTTGTATCAAAATTTTACTGCTATAAAAAGAACGAGCATAAAATCAATTAGAACAACTAATCTAATAATCTCAAATCCAAACAAAAAAATAATAATAAGACCACAAAACCAGGATTTAAATCTAAATTAATCTTAGCAACTAATTAGAGTCCCACTCATAATCACATACAGAACTACCCACCAAAATCACTCATGAAGCAAGCAAAATTCACTGAAATCCGATCAAAAATCCACCAAAAATTCAAAGAAAAAAACCCATTAAACTAAACGCTGCAGATAATATACGAATCAAGATGAAACCAGTTAACAGAAAATAGAGGAGGATAGAAAACTAACCGTGTCTTCGGGTTTAACGTCGACTTCGAAGTGGGTACCTTTGAGAGTCTTCACGAAAATCTTCATTTTTTTATTTAAAATCTTATTTATTTTTTCTGGAGTGCAAAACTGGATCGGTGAGAGAGAATTCAATGAAGAAGGAGGGTACAAAAACCCAGCGGTGCAATGCAGGTTAAAAATTATTGGTGTCTTTTCCGGCACGACATTAATTTTTATTTTTATTTTTTAACTTATTTTTTAGGATAATTTTCAACTTTCGTCCAACACTTTGCAAAATATTGCTAATCTACCTCAACTTTTTTTTAGCATCGGAGACTCCTAACTTTTCACTTAGGGTCCATCTGATAGGCAAAGGTGAAAATGAATTACAATTCCATATTAGTTGGAAAATAAAAATTCACCAAACCTATATGAATTCGTTTTCCATGAAAACAAAGAAAATGCAGTTTAAAGTGGTTGTACCTTATAATTCGATTTCCACTTTCATGTTGCAATCAAACGTCCAAAATGAAATTCGTTTTCCTCATATACGACATTTTTCATGAAATTCGTTGCAATCAAGCATGCCTTAATTTCAAATTTCTACCATTGATGCAATCTTCAAATGATTCAAGAAGTAAATTATG
>CAIGRO010085476.1:0-16359 GCA_903798355.1 Fraxinus baroniana | reverse complement strand
CAAAGTTGACCCATTTGTGGTCAACCATGGCACCATTTCCAACAAGAGGTGCTGACGGGGGTGGTGGATATAGTAGTGGCGATGAGAGTGGTGGTAGTTGCAGCTTTATGCGCAATTCGGTAATTAATAGCAGTTGGAGGCGATGTTGATGGAGTGAAGCTAGAGACCTTGGGGGTGGGGAGACCCTTTAGCTAACTATTGGTGCGGTGATGGTGGTGGTACAAGTGGTGGTGGATCTGATGGTGACCGTGAGGTGTTGGTACAATGATGGTTTCTTGTTAACAGGGTATGTGAATGAGTTTTGGTTAGAGATGGTGGTTGTGGTGGTGGTGGTGGTAGTGACGGCGACGATGATGGAGGCAACAACAACGATGATGGAGGCAACGACGACGACAGTGATGTAGCGGTTGTGGGGTGATGGCGATTTTGGATTTTATTTGTTGGTGGTTGTAGTGGTGAAGTGACGGTCCTGATAAAGTGGTGGTGACGACGACGACGACGGCAGGGGTGGGGGCATGTGTGACTAATAAATAATATATACCAATGAAATATATAATTCGTGACTTAAAAAAATTTTAAGTTCTGACTAATAATTTGATAAGTTGTGATCGAAAATTAATTAGATATTTCATGACCATAAAATAAGTTGTGATTTGTAATCGATGAATAATATGTGACCTATTAATTTAATAAATTTGTTATCGATAAATAAATTATAACCTATAAATTTAACTAAACACTAAAACTTTATTTTTGTAACCTATAAAATGTTTTATTGTGACGAGGAAATAATTTGTGACTAAATTGTATAAAATTGTGACCTTAATATATTTAATTAATAAATATATGTTTAATTAATTAGTTTATCAATAATATTTTAAAAAATCTGATTTTTAAATTTTTAAACCTTATTTTAATTTTGAAATGTGTCAAATTTAATCTCTTATACATGAATTTTTTTCCTAAAATAAATTCCAAAACGGTCTTTTTTACCCATCAAAAATCAAGTTGGAACAGTTCAGGTATAAAGCCCAATGCTGCGAAATATAAAATACATAAATTATTACAATTTGAATTTATTGTTTTTTTAATGCGAAATATAATGTAGGTTAGATACTTTGTTTCTACAAAATTGTACGATCTTTCGATTAACAATTTGAATGATTGAACATGATTGACCATGTGACTTAAATGAATTAAACTACTTGTGTATATTAAATTTGACAGTTTAAAATGTGTCAAAATCTATGTCATTAATTGTTTAGAGTGTTGTTAAAATTAATGTATAAAAAGCTGTCGCTTCACAACAATGTCAAATTTGATACATATTTAGCAAAAGTAGACTTAAATTATAAAATTTTAAGGATTATTAAAAACAATCTTGCTAAACGAACATTAACTTTAATATCATAGATCACATTCTTGTGACTTGACATTTTTTTATACATTAATTTAAAAAACGATTTAAAAAATTAATGCCACAACTTTTGATAACTCACACAATATCGACAATAATGTCATCTAAAAATGTACATTTAGACTAATTTTATCATAAATTGAATAATACTATTTTTACATAACCAATTACATAATAATTTTCATACAGACAGGGCGGAGCCATGAAGAGGCCGATGCAAGCACTTGCCTACACTGAACTTTAGGCCCAGATCCATTTTGCCACCATGAATGAGATTCAAGGGGGGACTCCACCTCCAACAAGACTCGAGTATTTATTCCTAAGAATTTTGAACCCAATCATCTATCTGGATGAACCTGAAGTAGTTAATCTTAATCTCCTGTCGTTCATTCTCCAATATATCAATGTAAAATTGGGGAGTAAAAATAGAAGAAACCTTTTAGCAAAAACGATTTTAAAATTTACAAAAAAAAAACGAAGAACACCAAAAAAATCAATTTGGCCGTTTTCAGTTAAAATCAAGCCAAAACTTCATTTTTTTTTTATTTTTGAAAACAAATTTTTAAAATGACAAAAAATATATATATATTTTCAGCAATCTCATCGTTCAAAACACAAAATTCAAAACTAAAAACCAAAACATGAATAAAACATCCCTTTATTCTTTAAATTTTCAGACTCATAAATTTTTCTTCTCTCCTTCTTTTGGACCTTAGAATTTCTCAGACTCCTTGATTTTCTTCTTTGCACTTGAAACTGTGAACATTTCTTGAACCTGAAGTCCTATTTCTTGGACCTTGCTAATTACCCTTGATTATATGAATGTGAACGTGACAGGAATTCAAATTTTGTACAAAAATTTGAATTAAACATAGAAAGCAAGCCCACTTGAATTAAATATTGCCAAAAAAAATGAGTATGTACTCTGTCCGATTTTTATAGGTAATTTCTTATACCCATAACATTTTTACTTTTTTACAAAACTTGTTAAGCTCTAATAATTTCTTGTGCAATTCCTCCAATTCAAATTCCTCGAATTAAAATTAAAAATTAACCGTCATTATTGATTTTTATTAGAATCGAGACTATATTTTCAATTTTAATTAAAATTTAAGTTCTACCAAACATGTTTTTTAGCGAGTTTCCCTGTTCACAAATCCCACATACATTTAGCCCCATCGGTTCATCCCTGCAAATTTTGTTATTGCCTCCTTTATTACTAATTTAGACTAGACAAGTCACAAGGAAAAATAATTAACAAAAGGAAATGTTGCTCCCCAACGTCCAAATACTTCATGGAGGTAGCATTGGATAGCGAGAGGAACAATTTCCTTTTAAGCTTCATTTCAAAATACCACACCGTCATAAAAAGAAATACAGCGTGTATCCAAATTTAAAGAAGCTGAATTAAGAAATAAAATGTAAAGAGGTAGTAGGATGAAACAACTCAGTCCCTTAGATGTTCATAATGAGTTGCGATCATATTCGCAGATCATTACAGGTCTGTAGAGATCATCACCGTTGTTCAATTAACCATAATTATTGAAAAATTAAATAAAATTTTACACAAAACTCGCATAAGATACACAATTAATCACGTTTTAATGTAGAAATGTAGATGCCCCAGCGAACTCCTAAAGCAATGAAGAAAAAAATACCGTAGGAGACATGTAGCAAGAGCAGCACGCTCAATTTAGCTTCAAGGGAACGAGTCGGTCGGAAATTGATATCGATTCCGCCGACCAGATAAAGAAGCTTCTTCACATTTCTTTTTCAAATCGAGCGCATGAATTAATGAAAACATATTACAAAAACGGAGAAACTCATGGGAAGGTCTGAAGGCCTGCCCTAAACCCTAATTTTCTGATGCAATGAAAGAAAGGTGCCGCCGGTACCGAGTACAATAGGGGAATCAAGCAAGGCTTATATAGAGAGGGCAAGGGAAATCTAACGGCGTTGACGCTTCCACGGGAAATTAGTGGCTGAGATTTAAAAATGCAGAATATATATATATATATATATATATATATTTAAAAACATTATTTTGAAATGTGAATGTTTTAAGAATGTGTGATTAAAAAAAAAGAGGAAAATATTTAATTTTACGTATATAATATTTTATTGTTTAAAAATGATTAAAAATAAGATTTTAGCTTTAAAATTTAAAAAAGAAAATTCAAACCGATAAATTCTAAAAATTGAAAAAAAATAAGATTTTAAAACAACAAAATTTTAAAAAATAAAAAATAAAAATTCTAAAAATTTCTAGAAGAATAAAAAATAGTTTAAGCTCTTAATAATTATTTACATAAAACTACTAAAAAATATTTAAATGAATACAAATAAAAATATTCTCAACCGACTTCATTTTATTTTTATTTCCTATATTTTGAACTCAATTTATTGTTTATTGTTTATTTTACATTTTTTTTTAGTGATCGAATAGTCAAATTTTATAAAATAAAATGCCATAAAATCATTTTCATAATTTCAAATCAAACGCATTTTTAATAATGGTAGACAATACCCTCAAAACAAATAAATAAATAAATAAAAATTTGAAAATGAAGTCTTGAAAACTAAAAACTCAAATACAGACCAAACGAGTGCTTGATTTTTAGCCATACCAAATATATTAACAAGGCTATAAACTCACAATTTTAGGATTGGGAGGTTGATAAATGATTTGAATAATTTTGTAAGTTGAGCCAACCAAACGATTGGAGAACATAACGCAATTTTTTTAAAATTTCAAGGAAAATACTGCTTGTACCCTCTGTTCTAAAAAGGGCGTCTAGATGTCGCTTAGACGCGAAGTATGATGAAAATGCTTCGCTTTAGCGAAAATTAAGCAGTCAACGATAATGTTGACAGCTTAATGCTCATAGGCGCGTTACTAGGCGTTGGAAATTAAGCGATCAACGATAATGTTGACTGCTTAATACTTGTCTGAGTGTGCGCTACTAGGCGATCCTAGGTGCGCCTCCACCTTAGGCCCAATTTTTTTTCCTTTTATTAATAAAATCCACTCAGTAATTCATTATCCCTTCAAATTTCAAAAACTACAGACTTCAGAGAACTGAGAAAACGAAAAAACGGAGGAAAAAAAACGAAAGAACGGCTCAAAACCTCTCAATTTCTCCGCACACCGCACTAATTTGGGTACCAGGTATGTATAGCATTAGGAGGTTATTATGCTTTACANCTGAAAAAACGAAAAAACGGAGAAAAAAAACGAAAGAACGGCTCAAAACAACTCAATTTCTCCACACACCGCACTAATTTGGGTACCAGGTATGTATAGCATTAGGAGGTTATTATGCTTTACATTGTATTTGTAATTTTGGGGCATGCGTTCTCAGTAAATTTTGCTTACAATTCTTCTTTTTCGTTGTGATTTTTCTGTGTGTCCACTTTTCTATGTTTTTGGACATCCGGCTTTTGTGTTTAATTTTAATTATTATTAGTTTGCTAAATAAATAATAAAAATTTGTATTGTTTATATTTTTTGTTTGTGTAAATTATTAAGTAAATACAGTATTTTATAATTTTAGATGTTTATTATGTACTATTTGAATTATTGAATTTTTTTTTACAATGATTAAAAATTTAAAATAATATTAAAAATAAAAAAACGTTCTTTTATGCCTAGACTCGTAAAATTTGAAACTTAGCCTCCACGCCTAGCCACGTTTTACGTTCTTTAGAACACTGCTTGTACCATATGGTTTATCATTTGGTTTACAGAATGCAGAGGTGGCAAGATTTCACAAATTAGTTTGAATTTGTCTTTGTCTAAAATGATGTGAGATCTTGCTACCACCTTCGCATTCTATAAATTCGGTGATAAATTAAGTTGTACGAGTGGTGGTAGCAATGGGCTGAGCTGAGTCGACTCGGCCCATCTACCCATGGTAGCAATGGGCTCGAGCTTGGCTCGCCCCACAAGCTCGTGTTTTTAGTTTATTTTTTAACTTTTTTTTTTTTTGTTTTTCTTCACTTTTTTTACGCGCTCGGCTTGTGAACTTTAAGCTCATGGGCATGGCCCACGAGCTGTTCACGAGTTTGACGAGCCGAGGCTCGACGAAACCTCGGCTCAGCTCGAGTTCGAGCTCGTCCCGAAACTAGCATTAGTAATTTAGTAGTCCATGGATCGAGCTTTGACGAGCCGAGCCAATGAGCTACTCGAAGTTTTTGCCACCCCTATATATAGGTAGTATTTCCCCAAATCTTAGCATCTGTTTGACAATCATTATAATAATTTATTTATTTTTGGAAAAATGAGTTTTATAATAGTCATTTTTTTTTAAGAACACGCGATTAAAAAGTATAGAAAAAATTAGATTCACGTGTAGAATATTTTATTTTGTGAATATGTGGTTAAAAAATGAGTGAGAGAAAAATGAGTTTTATTTTTAATAATTATTAAACACGGGCTTAATTAAATCACCCAACTTTATAGGGGTTTCCTCAATTGGAATTTTCATGAATTTTAAAATTTCTTCTAAATTCACGTGTCTCCGATTACGATTCTATTAAAATTCATCAAAACCTAGGTATAGTCAATTACTCGTGAATTTATAAGAATTTCATTAATAAAGGATTTCAAAAGATTTGAACGGTTTTCAAGTTTAAAAATATACATAATAATTTATTTTTGAAATTCTTATAAATTTTCTAAAAATTTATTCGAGTTCACGAAATTTATTAGAAAGTATAACCTTTTAAATTTCATTAAAATATGCTAACGCCAATCATCTCTACTATAATTTACATTTCAATTATGTATGGATGGTAAATATTAATGGTTGACTTGGCTTACTTTTTTAGGTAATTAAGATGCCTCATCAACTTGTGAATGCAAAATTTGAATAATATACTACTCGATTATTAAAGGTTGAATCCCAACTTTGGGGGCCCTCACCGCCCTGTTCTGGACTTTGGTGAAGGAGGTAAATTGTAGGTTATGCCTTCAAGGGTACATGGTGGAAGGCTGCTTGTACACTTGCACTTACCCAAATGTCAAATTCATATTTCATGATTCGAACCCTTAACGCGACATCCTCAAGCAAAGTTGGAGTTTTTCCACCTTCCCCTTTTACCGTTTGGAGATGTGCCCTGGGGGCATATACTACTTGATTATTAATCCGCAGACGATGAGTTAGTTTAACTTTTGTACCTACAACTCAGTTAGATATCATTTTTACCTAGAAACTTAGAGTATTTTTGGAATGCAAGTTAAAAGAGGCTTTTTTTAAGAAAACTAGGACATGGGGCCAAAGATAAAATTCTCTACCCTACTCGGTCCTTGAGGAATTTCATGTATTGTTAGCTGGTTTTGGGCATCTATCCACCCCAAAAGCATGAAAGAGAGGAACTACTTACAAATCAAATGAGATGCATCCGAGCGAGAGACAATATTTGCTATAACAAAATATATTTTTTTGTCAACTACTATGTCACACTGGTGTATGTATTACAACTACATCTGTTGACGTTAGAATTGGGTAGTTAAAGAGAAGCTTACGATTTTTATATCCACACAACAAACGTATCAACAAATACGCGCAAGTAAAATATTTAACGGTTAATGTGTAGCAAGACCCCTACCAAATCTTGTTTGGTCCAAGAGCTTTGGCACCTCAGTGGTAATAGGGACCAAAGAGCTGATGTAGGAACTGAGAATGTAGAGGTGAAAGCCAGCCAATAGACTATACAATGTTCAATTACCATTACAAAAACAATCGTGCTACACATAAATCATCTTTGACATCGTTGTTTACATGTGTCAAGTGACATCATACCATTTGACAGTTTTTTTTTTTTTATCCGTCCACAATTTTTTGAAAACATGGGTGGTGTCAAAAACAATGTACATCAAAGAATGTACACTTGCATTATTCTTACAGAAGACACCGCCTACCAACCAATTGACACAACTTTTAGAAACTACGTTTAACAAGCATCACAAAGGTGAAATGAAGGAGATGGAGAAGAGAAACACTTCAAGGTCACATCATATTACACTTTTATTGCTCCCTTTGTTTGGAGGAGGTTCCCTACAAAGCTAGCACAACCATCAGCAGAGCACTAATCAGCAAAGGTTCCAGTCCTCGTAAAGTTGTAGGCTATTTATCTTGAGTTCCTGGGTATTATTCTGTTCAGGCAATGGTAGCATCCTGTTTTACAATGCAACTTCCACAAGGTTTTGCTGCCAATATTCATCAACTCCACGTCTCCACCAGCAGACAGTAAAGAACGTAATATTGCCAAATCAATTATTTGTATCATTTCCCCATGCACCATCCCACTCACTGTTTGGTGCAGACTTGGGTCCCTCAATGTAGTTTTGACTTGCATGGGGCAGGTGAGGTCCAGGAAGCCCATCCACGCTGGGGAACTGAGCGTTCTTGGGTTTTGTTTTGATTCCTAATAGTCTCAGCACAAATCTAGCAAGCTCTCCATACAATAACCC
Organism: Fraxinus baroniana; assembly: GCA_903798355.1. Taxonomy (NCBI): domain Eukaryota; kingdom Viridiplantae; phylum Streptophyta; class Magnoliopsida; order Lamiales; family Oleaceae; genus Fraxinus; species Fraxinus baroniana. Next base: position 8,467 of record CAIGRO010085476.1, on the reverse strand, counting down.
AGACCGGTCAAACAGCTGAAAATAAATGCATTTCATGGTGAGCACACAAAACAGACTAGCAAGTTCCTGACGACTAAGTTGTAGATTCCATTCTACGTATAGTTGGATTTTGGCATTAAACAAAAACCGAGAATCTACCTGAAGAAGGGCGGTCATAAATATATGGAAAGCCTGGGTATTCTGATCTATCAAGACTGCAAGCCGGCCAAAGAAATTTACTACACCATGCATCTGCAAGTGTCACCAAAAAATATAATTTTTTTTAAAAAAAAACCAACATACTGAGTGTAACACAGATAAGTGAAGGCTTAAACGAAAATGAGGTAAGAAAAAGTTCAAAAGATAGAAAGGCACAAGTAATTCATTCATGCTTAATCTGAAAACTGTCAATCTATGTTTTCTTCCCACAATGAGAAACGGTATCCTACAACGAAAGTAAAAACCCCAACCTACAGTATTGGTTCTCAGTGATAATTAATAACTTTCCTAGTACACCCTCTCCAAGTTTCCCCAAAGAAAGAGAAATGAAAGGAATTTTTTTAATTTGGTTGTTTAGCACATAAATGTTTATCAACTATCATCCCCTCTTATCTTCTTCCAGTTGCTCTTTCTTTTTGTGCATGCTTAGTGTCAGTTTGGCTAGGACCTGGTTAGCATTGTAGGGCAATGGCTTGCAATCCTCTAACAAATCAACAGCAACATTTTGGACAATCGTGGGATCATTCCAATATAACATTCCCCAATTCTAATTTAACCTGGCAAATTGGTAAAAGCTATATTTCACTTGAAAATGACAAATAGAATCTGGATCCATTGCAATTGACAACAGAGTTATCAGAACATAATATAGAAGGGTTGACCAAACACGAGTCTTTCAAACAATCTAAGCTTTTGTTTCTTTGATAAGCCCAAATAAGAGGCTAACAGAGACACACTGTGTCTTGGCTTACCACTCGCATTAATGAAATCCAGAAACCTGGTGGAGAAGATGGAGCACCATGTGGATTATTTGGATCCTGCTCACCATACGGACCACCCATGCCCATGCCATGACCTCCCATAGGGCCTCCAAAGCCACTATTATACATTGCCCCACCATTCATGCCACCTCCATAAAGTCCTCCATAACCTCCTCTATACATGTTGTCGCCATACAATCCATTGCCATATGACCCTCCAAATCCTCCAGACGTACCGTACATGCCAGACGAGCCACACACGCTAGATGAACCATACGTTCCTGTTCCATAACCAGAATTATAATTCAGGCCAGACCCATAACCTGAATAACAGAGAACCAAGAGGTAAGTTTCCATCAGACATTATAAGGATACACACATATACAAACATTTTGTGTTGGTGTGTGTCTTATGCCAAAGGAATTAAACAGGCTAACTAAAACTACATAACCATGCTCATCTCTAAAATTTTAATCATATTCCAATCTTTGTTGGAGGAAAGGGCAAAAGGCTACATTGGCTTGTGGTTGGAGGGCCTTGCCAGTTTACTAAATGGTACCTGAAGATTGAAACACCCAATTATAAGATGACATATGCTTATCACACATAACATTACATGTCTAATCTCTCTCTCTCTCTCTCTCTCTCTCTCACACACACACACACACACCATATTTGTCATAATACATTGCTGAAAATCATATAGAGAAATGGTATGAATACTTGATTGACGCCTAACTCGCCTGCAAAATATGAGAGCTGCTGCTCTGCCACTGTGCCTGAGGGATGTAGCCTTTTCTTCAAGGAAAATGGGAGGATGCTCTTTCTTGACTTTCTTATGACCCACTAGTCCCCTCCATAGTTGGGAAAATCAAGAACCCTCCTTTACCTCAAATTTTCATTTATTTTTTATTTTTTATTTTAAGGTATTTTCGTATTGTTCTATATTTTACATAGCATGGACTCTGTCATCAATTTTTGATGAGTACACATCCACATATGCATGTCATGTAATCTATTAAATGGCACACTTGACTAGACAGGATAGAATTGATATGATAAGTTCCCATATTGCTTGATTGCCAAAGTTGAAAGGTTGCATCGTATATAGAAAAACCTAAAATTTGAGATTTTTTTCCTTCTAAAATTTACTCAAAAGTCAAAACAATTCAAAGATTTACTCTTCCATTCTCGTGTCAGGGCTATAAATGTTAACCAATAATTTACTTGTTCACACGATATAGTTGGTGAATAATCACATGCACATAAAAAGTGCTTAAAATACAAACAACAGATTGGCATCTGGGAGTGCTTCTTGAAGATGAATGACTCAGTTACATGATTTTTAGCGAGTTCAATAGGTGTTTTAAAGACTTCTATAGCAAAGATCCACAGTTCTATTTTCCAAATATTCTCAAAATTGAGGTAAACAAACACATTTTTTGCTACTTAGTTTTTTTCTCTGTATGTATATATATATTGTTTTTTTGGGGGGGGGAGGGGGGGAGGGGAGGACATGAAATTCCAGACAATCATATGCATATAAAATGCATTCAGACAGACCATTATAGAGAAAAATAAATCTATGGACAATTTTACAACTGCGAAACAGAAGTATCCATCTACTGTAGATAAAATTGTGATACCTCCGTATGTGCTTCCATGAGTCTGTTGTTCCCATGGCCTAGTAGGAACAGGTCTCCCAACTGTGTTTCTGTTTAAAATTGTATTCCTATCACCTGTTGAAACAACTTCACCGGGTTGTGCAGTTCCAGAAGCCTCCACTACATCACTCGTACTACCAGCAGAAGTCGGTTTAAAAGGTGCAGGACAAGAAGAGGGCTCAGCTCTTTCCCACGGTTTCTTGGGAGGGCTACTGCCTAATATAATGGATAACCCACAATAAATAGATGGGTACCAAAAGGAAAATTTACAAATGGAGTACAATAGTACAACATATCAAAACGGCTTCTTGAAATCTAAAACATATAGAACTTACCGAAACCATTTCTTGAAAACTACACATGTTGAAGCCAAAGGAAGAAAATTAAGGTCAATGATTTTCCATGCTGCACCCAAATGCATTAATGACATGATCAAACATGCCTAGAACAAAAGTGATTTTCTAAGAAAAACAGATAGCACGTGAAACATCCGTGCCTTGTCCATTGACAAAACTAAGAGAAGTCAGTCAATAAATCCCTGTAGCTCTCTTCCTCAAAAATCCCTATATACATTTATATGGAAATAAAGGCTTAATGTATCCTGTTACGTGGCTGTTTTGATTATTCAATGTTTTCTTCAGTTTATTTTTTGTATTTTGAATACGTCGTGAGTGGTTATGGGTTGATCTATGTCTTTGGGTTGTTCCATTACTTTAGCAAGACAATAGGCTATGTGAAGCACGTGACAGTAACGCTCTCATTTATTTGTATATAAAACCTTGCGCTGAATAAAAAGGAGATTGTGATTATTTCAAAATTCAAACTGAACATTTAATTATGGGAGGTTCTACACCCTTGAAAAGCCAGAGGTTTATTCAAAGATCCGACTTAATTCTTTAAAATAAGAGCGTATCAACAGGTATTGAGGCTGAATGATTTATTACATACTCAATGAATCCTATATATAAGAGTACAATCCTATCAATAGAAGGAAAGGAAAAAAGGAACAAATATAAAATCCTATTGCTAAAAGGAAAAATATTGATTTCTAACTAGCTTAGGATATGAGCTAGAAAGAAATATTTACAGAAATCTCCTATTCTAACTTAACATTTGGTACAAGATCCACGCATTGAGCAGCTTGAGAAACATCAGGAACAAGTGGATAAATGTTGGAGTGGCAAACAACCACAGAACTCTTATACCAATTCACGGAGCTGATGATTGTACAAGTGCTTCGAGAGAACAGAACATTGGAAAGCAGCTGCAAGAGACGGGAATCAGGGAGACCTTCTCCATACCTTCACTGGCTAAATGGAATCCAATTATGATCAGCATCAACAATCCAATCCATTGAATATCTTCTTACTTGAGATGGTGAAGTTGGTTTCCAAAGCACTGTGAAAATGACAATAGAACAAATTGGATTTGTTCCAGTCGATGATAAGAGTATCCTTTCCCTCTTCTTTTCAGTTGGACAGTGATGCATAATTGTGGCGGTATTCGATACGTGTAGCACTTATAATTTTGTTAGCTCCCAAATGGGAAAGACTGGACTAGTTATTATGCTTCACAAATAGACAGATTTACCAGAATGCCAGTAAGCATATTCTTGCAAATGATGGCATCAACAAAGCAAGCTCTAAGATGTGCAATTTAATATCCCAACCAATTCAATTGAGGGAAAGCACGAGATTACTACCCACGAGAAAGCTATATTGCCACAGTCCCTCACTACTGAGGGATGGACCAGCCGACCAAGTATAGTGAGACCTTACTCATATCCTCTCTTCTAAAAGAGGAAATTGAAAGGCCTGCAAAGGAAATGTTGGCTTCAGTAATGATTTGATCAAACACAAAGCCAGTGTTCTTCGTATAAAAACAAGATGGGTCATGGTGGAAAAGCATCATTATCGAGCATAAACAAAATTACAGCGACGAATAAATTTCCAGTTCGTATAACTGTGTTAAGATCCTGTTGGCATTGCTGCTCAATCACAGAATCAATTACAGAAATGATGATAGAAACCAGAACACAAGGAGTCACTTGGAAAGTATAATTGTATTTCTGTAAAATGTAACTAGTCGTGTAATTAAGAAACTCTTATAGATGAGAATTACAGCAACTATGTAAACTCTCTGTATCTCTATTTTGCTAAATAATGAAAGATAGTTGGGTATTTGGGAGACCCAATACTCTCCCCGAGATCCTTCCCAATATTTTGCCAGTCTTCCCTGTTATTTTCCTCTCTTTATAGATAATTCCTTACTATATCCTATTACACTCGTGTCCTCTAACAAACCAAGTGAACCTTCTGGAATATAGATGATTTGGTTGTAGCTATGGGATTGAGGGTCTTTCAAACTGATAAGCCCTTGGATGAACTAGTTGGATTTCAAAATTTCCACAAAATAGACCTTCGATCAAGATATCACCAAGTGAGAATGCACCCAAAAGATGTGGCAAAATGGCCTTATCAACGCATCAAGTTCCCTAAGAATCGTAGGTAATTCCACTCGATCTCCTTAACGTTCCTTCAACTTTCCCAAGTACTCATGGATGATGTATGCAAGGAATATCAGCACATTATAGCGTCTAAAGACAGTTTTTATCACCTTGGGAGCTAACAAGTTGAAGCTTGCAATGCAACTTCGGCAAACGACAGTTAAATACTCTGGTGATGTGAAACAAAAAATTCAAAAATTGTTGAAGCAATGACCTCTTGGACGAAACCAAAAAGTACATAAGCTTGGAGAGGATTTCCGGGTCATTATAGGAAATTTATCCAAAACTGTGGAAAAATAGCATCCCCACTCACTGTTAAGTTGGAAAAGAAATGCTTATAATCAGAGCCAACTTGCACAAGAAACATTTTTGAAAATAAAGCTCAACGTGATTACGACTACAGTAACTCTCTCTCCTGGATTCTTTTTAAAGAATTGTTTGAAAGCTTATATCTTACCCGACGCAGTCATTGAGTTAATGGTTCGACTGGGTGGGTCATTGTCGGTTCGGAAGTCTAACTAGTGATGGACTTAAAAGCAAGGACAGATCCAGGACCGAATCACAGGCCGGGCTAATATGTAAGAAAAAAATTTACATAAGAATTTTTTTTTTATCCATCCCTGCTTAAAAGTGAACTGGCAATCCTAAGTTATTAAAATTACAGAAAAAATTGAAAAAATATGCAGTGAACTGTGGAAGCTGCAGTACGAACAAGGGGTAATTTTTTCTAGGACTGGCGTGCCCAAAGATTCTCAACTCATGAGCTCAAGGGCTGACACTATTTGAGATGTTGCACTCGCTCAAGGCCTAAGGAGTAGTTGGAATGGTTGTCTTACACCAAATACTGTCATAACACATTAAAAGTAGTTGGCATCAATGGTAAAATGGCACTCTTTGAAATTGTTCAAGGTTTCCTCCAAGTTGAAGATGTTGTGCAGGAGCTACTTATGTGTCATCAAGTTCTGAGAGAAGTGAAGGAGAACATCCAACCAGCCCACAAGAGACAGAAGATAATTTATGATTTGATGTTGGAAATCTTGTTTATTTGAGTTAGCAATACAATCGATGTGTTACAACGGCAGTGTGAGGAAACTCGAAGCCTTCGGATGGCTCTTGTGGGCCAGTTGAGATCATATAAAGGGCGGGCTAGGCATATAAGTTGAGGCTACCGAATAATTCCTGAATTTCACATACTGCCACTGAAAAAGAAGACTAGATATCATCATCAGGAGAAATCTAATCTTCCTGAGTAGAATGTAAATGATGAACTAGTTCCAGCACCCAGGTTGTGCTTGATCAAAAATGGTTGAGTGTGCTTGGGCTTTTTCCATAATCTTAGGAAGAAAAAAAAATGATGCTCTGTCTAAGCCATTTATAAATAAAACTAGTGATGGATAAAAACAATTAAATTTTTGTATTCAATTTTTGGAGGTTTTATACCCTCGAAGCACCTGATTCTTTCCCCATGGAGATGACACAATCCGCTTACATAGAGAACTAAACATTCCAGTAAAAAATGACCACTGGTGTGCCACTGTGTACCGAGAAACACAATATAACAAGAAATTTTTTCATTTGCCCAAGGTGTACATCAAGCGGAAAATGGAGATCGGATTTCCAAAAACCTTATATCAAAATTAGTACAATTTTTTTTTCCAAACTCAAACATCAAAAACCCTACTTACAGCAATAAGCACAGGCTAACTAATACCAAACATGATTAAGGAATTAAATAAACCGCAATACTTATTAATAGAACCGAATACATATTGAAATTGAATTCATCTGTACCGACCTGATGATTGCTGAGCTTTGTTCTCCATAGCAGAGGAGCGGGATAGAAAGAAAAATTGGTGGCAAAGTTCCAAATTGTGGTTTATCTCTAATCTGTATTTCTTGCAATGCCCAAGACATGCTTCTATTCTGTATTTGTTGCAATGCCCAATAAAACATGCTGGCACTCTCAGGTTCAAATATACAACTCTACCCTTTCAAACTAAGCGCCGTTTGACAACGATTATTAATATTATACTCATTTTTAAATTGTACAATCACCTAATAAAATTTTTTGCACATAAATTTAAAACTTTTTTATTTAACCACAAATTATTGAAAAAATTACCTTTCAAAACTGTGTTTTTTGATTTTAAAGGCCATCAAACAGGAAGCTAAGCCCCCCCCCCCCCCCCCCCNAAATCAAAGTTAACAATTAATACAATAATATATTTTATGGGTTTCACAACTTTCAACCACACATTTCATCAATTTCTATTAAAATATATTAAAATTTTGATTTTAATCCCTGTTAAACAAGGGCTAAGCCTATGTTTGACAATCGTTAAAATGAATTTTTTTTCTCAAACTTATTTTCAACTATATATTCTCACAATAAAGAATTTTGCACGTAAAGTCAATTTTTTTCTTAGGGTTGGACAGGTCCAATTTGGTTTTCTTCATAATCGAATCGTACCAAAATTTTCGGGTATTTAATAAATGGAATCGTCGAGTCCAAATATTAGTCCATATTCGATCTACAGTATTTTTTTCATTCTCATTCTTCTACTCATTTTCAACCACACATTCTTTAATAAAATAATATTTTTTTATCACGTCAATAATTTTTCATTTTTTTCAACCACATATTCCCCATCACATCAATAAAAAAATGCATTCTTTTGGAAATAATGTGTACCAAACGAGGGCTTATTATGGAACCGTTCGGATTTGATTTCGTACCATAATTAATTTTTTTAACATTTACAGTTGATATTAATTGTTAACCCAAGAATAACTAACAAATAGGGGGTGAATTGGTTTTTGAAACTTTTTCGACGCTTACTCTCAAAATAATTCAATACACAAGATATAATTGTAAAATATAATATTATAATTAAATATGTAAGTTCGAAAACTCAATTCAAGTATGAATGTAGCACAATATAAATGACAATGTAAAGTAAAGTGCAATAATGTAAAGATAACAAACCAATTTAATGGGGTTCGATACACAATGTGTTCTACGTCCCCGTTACCAATCTCTTCGTCACGAACAATGTCAAATGTACTATAATAGTAACTTACAATAAGGAGCGTTTATCCTTAAATAACTTAAAACAAGGAGTATCTATCCTTAAATGATTTACAACAATGAACACTTATCCTTAAATGACTTACAATAATGAGCACGTACCCTTACAATCGAGTTTTCACAAGGCTCTTGAAATCGTCAAAATGTAAATGATAATTTTACAATTGAATAAAATCTCTTAACCAATGATATAATCAAGTTAAATATTAGAAAGTTATGTAAACGCTTCAATAGATAACAAATAATAAAG